>PVJC01002559.1:0-78210 GCA_004026665.1 Murina feae
CCCCCAGCAGGTAGACACACACAGGAGGACTGCTCCAAGCCTCAGATGTGGCTGGGGGCAGGTCCCCAGTGGTCACACACACACACTCATACACACACAAGGTGCCTGGCAGACTGGGGCCATCATAGGACATCCACTGAGGGGTCCCAGACTGTCAGAGGGCACAGGCCGGGCTGAAGGACTCCCTCCACCCCGAGTGTACAAATTTTTGTGCACCGGGCCCCTAGTATAATATAAACATGCATACCTCAAATGAATTTTTAAAATATATTTTGTTGAATTTTTACAGAGAGGAAGGGAGAGGGATAGAGAGTTAGAAACATCGATCTGCTGCCTTCTATACACCCCAATTGGTGATGTACCCGCAAACAAGGTACATGCCCTTGACTGGAATCAAACCTGGGACCCATCAGTCCCCAGACTGATGCTCTATCCACTGAGCCAAAATAGCCAGGGCTCAGATGATTTTGTTACAATATATGTAAATTTTATACGTAAAGTACTTGGTTTCCAGTCCATGCTGTATAGCATCTTGCTATTAGTACTGTAATAATATACTGTAGATAAAGTATGTAGTCTAGGGCCTGCCACTCAGCAGGGGTTCAACAATTCCTGTGTTTTTTTTTCCTTATATGAGAGTATATAGCTGCTATCCCTCAAAAAATACAGCTGAATTAAACTCATTCAATGTTCAATGTCCTTTTATTTTTATTATTCCTACAATTTTCCTACATGCCTAATGTTGATTGTTACTACCTGTGGGAGGAATATATATATACTAGAGGCCCGGTACACAAAAATTTGTGCATTGGGGGGGAGGGGGGGAGGTTCCTCAGCTCGGCCTGTGCCATCTCATAATCTGGGACCCCTTGGAAGATGTCCACCTACTGGCTTAGGCCCATTCCCTGGTGAGATTGGGCCTACGCTGGCAGTCAAACATCCCTCTGGCAGCTCGGAGCCCTTGGGGGATGTCCACTTGCCAGTAGGGAGCAGGCTTAAGCTGCAGTCGGACATCCTTAGCACTGCTGAGGAGACAGAAGAGGCTCCCACCACCATCTCTGTACTGGCAGCCATCAGCCTGGCTTATGGCTGAGAAGAGCTCCCCCTGTGGGAGTACACTAACCACCAGGTTCAGCTCCTGCATTGAGCATCTGCCTCCTGGTGGTCAGTGTGTGTCATAGCGACCAGTCATTCCCAGTGCTTCTGATGTTAGGGTCATTTTGCATATTACCCTTTTATTATATAGGATAGAGGCCTGGTGCATGGGTGGGGGCCAGCTAGTTTGCCCTGAAGGGTGTCCCAGATCAGGGTGAGGGTCCTGCTGGAGCGCCAGGCAAGCCCTGGGTGAGTGGCTGATGGCTATTTGCAGGCTGGCCACAGTCCCTTCAAGGTGAGTGTCCCCCCCTGGGGTGCCTGGCCACCCTGGGTGAGTGGCTGATGGCTGTAGCGAGGCTGGCTGGAAGCAGGTACCTGGGATTTATTTATCTTCTATAATTGAAACTTTGTTGCCTTGAGTGGAGGCCACAGCCAGCCAAGGCAGGCAGAAACTCCATCGCTGGGGCAAGCCTCCTGCTTATTCCAGCTCCGTAATTTGCATACCACTGCTCTGATTGGCTGGTGGGCATGGCTTGGTTGGTGAGCGTGGCTTAGGTGTAGTGGAGTGGCACCTAATTTGCATATTACTCTCTCTCCCTCTCTCTCTCTCTATATATATAATTTCACAGATGTTCCTAGATATCCCAATATACTAATTACTAATATTCATAGAATCCATAGGCTCCTCCTGAAATTCTTAATTCATTTTGTCATGAAATTAAGAAAATATCTCAATATGAGCTCTTGTTTAAACTTCATTGAGTTTGAATTATAGTGAAATATATACATACTAGGAGCCCAGCGCGAGATTCAAAATCGCATGGTGCTGCCCACCCTTGAGTTGCTGGTAAGGCCCTGGCTCCCTCTGTGGCCCTTGAAGCAGCCACAGCTGCTGCTAATCAGGCCTTCCCCCAGCACAGGCACAAGGAGGCCCCTGCAGCCCAGCCCCTGACTGTGTGCATAACCTCCTCCTATCTGGTTGATCAGTTATGGTGTCCCAGTTAATTAGCACAGATAGATAGATATAGATATAGATATAGATATAGATATAGATATAGATATAGATATAGATATAGATATAGATATAGATATGAAAATATAAACAGATTCTGATTGAGAATTATCTTAAGTTCTACTCCTTTTGCTATCTGATATTTAATACTTATATAATAGAAGAAAAAGTACTATTAGAGTTCTGTTAGGAAATTTCTATTCTTAGGATTTCTAAAATGATAATTTTTAAATATATTTCTTTATCTTGTGCTAAAATCTTTACTCCTTCCATTTACTTGTCCTAGATTTGCCTTCTACAAAAATGATAAACACCATTTGTTTATGTTTTTGTAGTGGATGCTGATGTACTTCTGGATCCTTCATCAGTACCAAAACATTCATCCCCTTGTTACTGAGACATTAGCTGAGTCTCTCTCCAAATGCATGGCCTTCTTTGGAGACAGTCTTTGTTCAATGACTTGTCTGTGCATGGGCATAGAGTCCTGTCTCCTAGTCCTAAATTGAGTCAGCTGAGGCAACTATTATGATAAGTTGGCGTTCCCCTTCTTCCTCTGCCTGAGCACACTTCCTTCACCCCCATAAGTGTCAATCTCAAAGGCACTTCTAATAAACTTTGATCTTTGTCTTAGAAACTGATTTCTAGGAAACCTGACCTGCAGGTTTCTTTTTTCTTCTTATTTTATTTTTTTACCATCACAATTTATGCCCCATACCCTATTTTCCCTTCACTTCCCCCCACAATCACCACACTGTTTTTCATATCCACGAGTTCTTTCTCTTTTTTTCTTTTTTGTACAAACCATCCACCTTACCCAGTACCCTCCCCACCACACAGATATACCAGAGTTGTCTGCCTGATCTCTTACCTATGAGGCTGTCACTATTTCTCTTGTTAGTCTAGTATTTTAAGTTTAAATAGAATTGTTTTCAAGACAGAATATGTTGATTCACTCTATTTTTTCAATCACTCATTTGTTCACCATTCATACATTTGTTCACCTGGAGGGAGGGAATAAAATATATATATATATATATATATATATATATATATATATATATATATATATATATAGAGAGAGAGAGAGAGAGAGAGAGAGAGAGAGAGAGAGAGAGAGAGAGAGAGAGAAGGGGTCCAGTGCATGAATTCATGCACCTTGAAAGGAACTGTGGGCTATGAAGCTGCTTTAGGCACAGAGGCAAATCTCATCCCATCCTCTGCACCACTGCCTGGCCCCTCCCACCACACCCCTTGGTCCCCTGACTGCAGGCAGTCCTGCTCCTGCCCCCACTGCTCCCACACACTGACAGCACCAGTCCCACTTGCACCCACTGAAGGAGCAGAGCAATTGGGGCCAGCACTAGCAGCAAGTGTAAGTGGTAGCTGCTGCTCTGATTATCCCTCAGGAGCAGGGGAAGGTGGAGAAGCCCTCAGGAAAGATCAGAGCCAGCAGCTGCTGCTTGCACCAGCTGATGGCACCAAGTGATCAGGACTGGCACCGGGCACCAGCAGCTGGTGCAAGCAGGGATGGCGCTGGCAGTGGATGTGAGCTGCAACTCCAGCCTTGCTCTGGTGCCTCCCATGAACTGCTCCACCATTCCGCCACAGCCAATGCCCGCCCTTTTCTGCACATGCCCCCTGGTGCTCAGCACACATCATAGAACCTGTTGTTTGGTTATTCAGTTGTACCAGTTGCTCTGACATTTGGTCAATTTGCATAACGACCGGTCACTATGATGCACACTGACCCTCAGGGGCAGATGCTCAATGTAGGAGCTGCCCCCTGGTGGTCATTGTGCTCCCACAGGGGGAACGCTGCTCAGCCAGAAGCCAGGCTCATGGCTGACAAGGGCAGCAGTGGTGGTGGGAGCCCTCCTGCCTCTGTGGCAGTTGGATAACCCCTGAGGGCATCCTGGACTGTGAGAGGGCAAATATTTCATGCACTGGGTCTCAAGTTTACATTATATATATATATATATATATATATATATATATATATATATATATATATATATATATATGCACACACACACACACACAAATAGATAAAGAGAAAATAATCAATTTACCATTGAACACCATTGTAGAGGTGTGTATGTGTAAGTTTGTGTGTGCGTGACTGTGTGATAACTTCTTAAAGAGGCAATCCTATTAATTTTCTACTACATCATATTATTTGGAGTAGTTTATTTTCCTCCACCCTTGCCTTTCTATTTCTTCCCATTTATAACTCCTTACGAATTATATATTGAATGTATGCAACTTTAGAGACTTATCTAGCTCACTGTCCTCTTAGAAGTTTCGTGTTCCAAATCCAGTTTTATGCCTAAAGGAACTAGACACCTTGATTTTTCTTAAGCTCCCCACTAATCCACTTTCTCCCTTTTTTGTTTTTGTTTGTTTTTTCTCTCTCTCTATTGTGAAGTTTGAATAAAAATAATGTATCTAATGAAAATGTCATGAGGGAGTGGATGGTGGAAAGTCAGGTCTTAAATTTCTGCTCAGTTCTAGAAAATTGCAGTAAAATATAACACTCTTCCATTGGAAGAACAGCGTAAGATCCAATATTCACTGAAATTTGCCAATTTTAGTAAAATAAACTAACATGGGAAATACATAAGCTAAGTTATCTCTGTAGAGAATGAAACTTTAATTAATGCAAAGAATTAGAAATATAAACTTAAAAATAAATGAATAAAATAAAATAGCCCAAACCAAAAAGAATTTTAAAATTTAATGCATTTAAGCTTTAGATATATAAAATATTAACTGTAAACCATAATTCTTAATCAGTCAGATGTCATCTAGTTCTAAGTTCAGGATCTCAGATTTGCCCTTATTATGTCCAGAAAATGTAAGACACAAAGGTATTGACAAGAATGTCTACTAACTATAATTTCCCAGGTCCAAATGGATCTTATAACTGATACTAAATTAGTCAGTGACAAATCACAAGTGTCTAGAATGGTGCCAGGTACTAAGTGGGCATTTAACAAATGGAATTCCTCTTCACATTTATAGATATGTCCCTTTAAATACACTACTCCAAGTACTCAAAGAGCAAACCCAGTAAACATGTCTTGCTGCTTATACTGTCTTCTTTTCTTTCCTGTTTTTTTGTTGTTGTTTTTTCCCATGTTGACACTTCAGTGGGCTAGTCCCCATGCATTCCAATTAGATGTCCACTTGGGTGCCTAGAAACAATTTGGAATAGATGACATGATATTTTAAATTACATTTATTTGAAATGAGACAATATTTTAACATTCCGTTACTACATTATCATCTTGATTACTGGAGTGGCTACTGTGATAGAGTTGTTTCATATTGTATTTGACCAAATTCAAATTAAAGAATCATTAAGACATAACATAATGAGATATGCTTAAGGGCTAAAATAGGAGAGAATGGAAGAAGAAAAATAAATATAATAAAGTATATATTTTCAAGCTACTTGAATAACTTGATACCTATGCTTTGGGTTGTCACATAAAATGATGGAATTAACAGGGTAATTATAAAAATCCCATTGCAAAAAAAAATCCCTATTTACTTTTTTTTGGTTTATAAAACTAGTGACAGTTTTTATTTTCCTGATAATAATCTTCTGAAATATCACCAATATACACTTTGTAAACCACTATAACAATTTTAATTTCATGAAAAAGACTTTTTAAATCTGGCTCCTGATTTTATATCTACACTATCTTTGTTTCAAATTGTATTAAGAAATAAACATTCTATTTAGTTAGAAATAGTGCCCCTTGAGTGAAATTTCAATTTCATATCATATTATATTAGAGTACACCTCAATAAATATCTGTTAAATGTTAAATAAATGACCAAGGATCATATCATTAATTATGGGTTGGTTACTATAAAGAAAAAATAACTTTTTGGTTAATACCATAAAAATTATAACATTCAAATAAAGAACACACATTAGTAAAAGTCTGTGTATCTCTCATATACTCTAGCAGTACTGAGCCACTTCCCACAAATATGCAAGCTCTTTTTCTACATATTTGCATGAGCATTTTCCTCTGCATGGAATGTATTTTCCATGCCATCCCCAGAATTTTGCTGTAATTCCTACTAGTTTTCAGACCTCAAATTGGAAATCCCAGCTTGAAAAGCCTTAGTAGACACTCCTACCCTTTTTGTAGGTTTCCTGATAGGTCCCATACAAAGTTATACATATCCCTATAAGAAAACTTACTAGTAGATGACAAAATAAAAGAAACACTACTTTTTCCTCTCTACTTTAAAATTGTGAGCTCCTAGGAAGAAGGAACTGTGTTTCACTCACCACTATTTTTCTTCCACGTAACACAGCCTAGCATAGCATTAGGTAGATAAGTCCTTGACAAATATTTCTTGACCAATTGACTGACCAAATTACAATATTCATGAAATGGATGCCAATTTCCTTTCATTTTGCTACAATCTCAGTGCAGTTTCCACTGTGAAGCTAACATATGAAAGCAAAAAATTAACACTTTGTGGCCAGTAATTTTTATCTTAATAGCTAGTGTTTAGGTGCTAAGTTCTTGTTAAAAGGTCACTGCCTAGTTCCTGTTAAGCTTACACTTGACATCATGGAAAATTTCTCTACAGCATAAAGAGGCTCCACAAATATATTTATTGTGGCATTATTTGTAATAAGGAATCGTTTGCATAGCCAAAAAATTATATTCTATCCAAATTAGGAGATACTTTGCAACAGTTAGGAAGAACAAAGTTGGTCTAAGTCTAGTCAAATAAATTGCTATCCACTATTAAAGAAAAAATATCAGAAAAATAACTTTAGTACAATACCTTAGGTACAATACTCTATATCTTAAGAAAATTATAAATTGGAAACAATGAATCACTAGCTTAAAAAATAAAATGCTCCTCATTATTTGTCAGGAAAAAACATATATAATTCTGCAAATACTTCCACTTAGAGCTCACTTCATGTTTCAGTTATTTTGAAGTGGGTGGGGTTTTCAGCATATTTGCAAAAATGTCAACCAATTTGTCTTCTTATCCAAGCAAAGCACCATAACAGAAGTAAGTTGATTTAGTAAATAGCTTTTGAGTATTGCAATTTAATATAAAAACATCCTCTTAGTCCATGTTTTAGCCCACACTATATTCTTTATATGTACATAAATAATTTAAACCCTTTGTTAAATGATAGTATTCCTAGACCTTGTCCAATAAGGCAATAATCAGTTTAACATAATTCTGGTATTATGTAGCTTGTGTTTCTGTACATACCTATAAAATGCTAAGTACTTAATATACTGTTTGACAGATGTTTCATACTTGTATGCTGTTAATAAGGCAAGTAATGTGTCCTGTCTTAGGGTACTGTATGTATTTGCTGAGATATAGCTAAACCTTGACTGTAACGAGTGGTTCTCACCTAGCCTACATCTTAGAATCACCTGAGATATTAAAAATTCTGAAACCTGGATCTCATACATAGTGTTTCTAATTTAATTCTTTTTAGAAGTGACTTGAAAATAAGAATCTTTGAAAGCTTCTAAATCATCCTGGGGGCGGGGGAGCACAAATTGATGATGTAGTTCCTACCATACAGTAATTATCAGACATCTCATACCCAGGCGAATGTGAGAACTGGAACTGATGTAGAGAAGGGACAGTGAGCCTGCTGTGAAGGACTTCTTTCACAGAGTTAAGAAGATGATGCTCAGTCTTAAGAGGGAAATGTGAAATCTTCCTCACACTCCTCACTCTTTCCCTTTTGCACACTCTTAACAATCATTAGATTAAGGTTGTTTATAAACAATATGCAAAAGTAACAGAAAATAAGAGACCACAGAGAGAAGAGCTAGAGAGAATTTGAATTTGTTCATTAAGCTACTAAAACAAATACAAACACAAAACACCACTTATTGCTCTTTTAGCCTCAAGCCCTACTGGCTAACTTCTGAAATACCGGAGTCCTCAGAGTATGAACTTTTCTCAAGGGTCAGATCCTTTCACATCTAGAAACAGCAAGAAGTCCTGATGGGAGGGAGGGAGAGGAGTACAGGAAAAGGATGGAGAATGCATTACTTTGGGACAAGAGGGGCTGCTGTCTCTCCTTTTGCCTTCCCCCCAGCCTGGAGGCTCAAAGGAAGACTTTACACCTAGCCAATGACTTTCTCCTCTACACCCAGAGGTCAAATTCTGCCATTTTTTTTTTTTTGTGCACAGGTTCTGTGCTGTCATTTAATAAGAAAAAATGGTTTCCATCTCAAGTCTTTGTTCCTAATATCAGGGTTAGGTCTGAAATGTTTCAGTCTTAAAAAACCAACAACTAATGAACCCCAATTAATAGGTAGAAAAACATCTGTTTTGATTAAGAATATCTTATATCATAATAAAATACAGTTATAGCTGAAGGACAATTTGTTCTCGGGGGAATTACTTCTCTGAGATCAAGGAAATACTTGTTTGTTCCAAACCACCTTCAAATATATTTTTATTTGAAAATTCAGTGTACTTTGTGTAAGCAAACTGACAATGAGTAACTAATATCATATGACCCCCTCCTCTCCCTGTGTTAATACCAATATTCATGCTCTGAGCATATCTGTGTCCCTTTCACACATTTTACTTCAGGTAGTAATGGGTAATTCTGAGCCATAATGACTTTTACTTTATGTCAAACTCCTTTATTTTTCTTTGATATTTCCTTCAACTATATAAAATCTCCTTTTAAAATGAGAAAAGTAGAGGGTGCCCAGTGAAGTAGTGTTCTGTTCAAATAGTGCCACATTTATATCTTATCCATTTTCTACTAGCAACAATTTTCTAGGAGACTACTAGACTAAAAGCAAGGCATGATAATTGGCTGCCAGTATTACTCAGCCTTGTGGTTTAGATAAATTATGTTACCTTTGGAACTTACTCTAAGGGATATTATTGTTCTGTTTCAATTGACTTCCTCATTTCTCACTATTACCAAACAATATTCCTCATAAGCAGATTTTTATTTAGTATTCACTCAACATACCTTAAATGGGAACTACCACATGTCAAGCATCATTCTATATTCCAGAGAATTGCTTACACTAACGGCCTCAACCCTCAAAGAACTCAAAGATCATTTGGAGGGAAGAAATTAAATACACACACACACACACACACAAAATGATTACAAACAATGAGACAGACAGGCAAACCTATTTGACCTACAGACATAGGTTTTCCTGCATCAGACTATAGAGGCAGGCAAGGCAGCTAATACATTTTGGATGGTGGAAGAAGGTTAAGAAATAGTTTAGGAAGGCTTTCCAAAGAGAGTGACTTTCGAATGAAAGTTATTTAGGCAGAGAAGTGAATTATCTATGAGAGGTATGAACTTTCCAGCTGAGGAAATACAATAGAGTCAAATCTTAAATTCCTTTATTGTCCAAGTACAGAAAAAAAATTTGCTGGCAGTAAAAATTATCCATGAAAATCACAACATTTTCCCATGAAATGTAGCATACATTTTGTTTATTTACTAGGTGCCCAGTGCACGAATTCGTGAACCTTGAAAGGCACTGTGGGCCACGAGGCTGCAGTAGACACAGGGGCTGGCCCGTTCTCCATGCCCCTGCTCAGCTCTCCCTGCTGTGGCCCAGCTTCCCTGATCTGCTGGCAGCCCTATTCCTGCTGCCACTACTCCCATGCATTGATGGCACTGGCCCCGCTCACACCACTGAAGGTGCAGAGCGATTGGGGCTGGCACTAACAGCAGGTATGAGTCAGGCTGGTGCTGTCAGTGGGTGCGAGCAGCAGCTGCTGCCCCAATGACCCCTCAGGAGCAGGGGGAAGAAGGGAAGAAGAGAAACCCTCAGGGGTAATCAGGGCCAGCAGATGCCGCTCACACCTGCTGATGGTGCTGAGTGATTGGGATGGGTGCTGGGTACTGGCAGCAGGTATAAATGGGGCTGGCACCAGCAGCAGTTGCAAGCACCAGGTGTGGCATGTGGGAGCAAAGAATTTTCAGAAACTACCAGAGGCTCACCCCAATGACAGTGACTGGCACCCTGCCTTGGTCTGGCACCCCCACTCACCTGCTTCTCCATCCCGCCCTGACTGACACTGGCCATGTTCCATGCACAACCCTGGTGGTCAGTGCACATCATAGTGACCAGTTTTCAGTAGTTTACTTGTTCCGCTATTCAGTCTATTTGCATATTAGCCTTTTATTATATAGGATACCGCCCTGCATAATAATTTTAACACATTTAAGTTTGAGAATCACTCAAACTTTAAGAAAGGAAGTAGCAATAGGGAAACCCACAAGATCCTTGAGATTAAAATCACTCTGTGTTTTGAGTAACTATCATGTCAAGTCCTAGTTGTATATGGAAGACACAAGATCAAAATCTGAATTGCTGCTGGTTAACTGAAGGGTTTTCCATTCTATTTGATATCAATATTATTGTACCTTACTCCATGTTAAAATATTTGTTTTTATGTGAACTACATATTACACATAAAATCACTTAGCACTGGTGTAGCTAATAGTAACATTTTAATAACCTTTCCTATATTTGAACTTAAGCTTTGCATGGCCAGACTCATATACTTAGCCACCAACTTCTTATTCTAAGTCGATATCTCTTAGAGTGTCCTCATTAAGTAGCTATTCCCATCATGATTGGGAGAACTGATCTCATATTATGAGTAAAGTCTGAAAGGCAGTGTGTAAGAAAGTTGCTAGCATAATGCCGCTCTAATGGAGGACTTACAAAAGAACAGACACAGACGTCATGTAGAGAAACTCAAGCATTCCTATGAAGATAGGTGCACAGTACATCTGGGGGGGTGGCAGGAGGCAGAACAGTGGAGGAACTGTGGATCATGTTAAGGAATGAGAACTTATCCTGAGTTTCTGAAGGCAAAGGAGTGAAATGAACGTATTCTGTTTAACAAGGTTACTTCAGCGGCAATGTGTAGGACAGATCCAAGATGGACACTGCTCACACCAGGGAGAAAAGCAAGGGGGTGATTAGGATAATTCTAGTGAAAAATTATAAAGTAGTGAACCAAGTCAGAATCAGGAGGAATGGTGCAAGGAGATCAAAACAAGAGATGCTTAGGAGATAGAGAGATGGAAGTATTGATTATTGACTGAAAGTGCAGGTTTTGGGTAGGGAGTGGGAATTCAGTTTTGGTCATTCTACACTTGAGATTTCTGTGAGGCAGGGGTCCTTAAACTTTTTAAACGGGGCCAGTTCACTGTCCCTCAGACCGTTGGAGGGCCAGGCTATAGTTTAAAAAAACAAACTATGAACAAATTCCTATGCACACTGCACATATCCTATTTTGAAAGTAAAAAAACAAAAAACAAAAAAAAAAAACAAAAAAACAAGGAGGCAAAAACACCCAGCAGGCCGGATAAATGTCCTCAGTGGGCCGCATGTGGCCCAAGGGCCGTAGTTTGAGGACCCCTGCGAGAGGTATTCACATGACACGTTCTGATGATAATTAGATCTAAAAATCTAAAGTTTAGCGAAGATTTCCCATGAAATCTAAGATGATTCTGAAATAATTCAGTAAAGATTAACTCTCTCATATATTTCCCCCTCATTCATTTTTCATTCTGCCTCTCTGCCCCTGGCTGACAAAATGTGCATGTAACTTTCTATTCTCATTTTTAATTGCAATCTGAGACTGGAATGCCTCGACACCCACATGCCTCTCATCAAAATCCTAACATTGATTTAAAATGCATGAGTCATTGTATTCAGACTTGGGGTTCTTTCTGGGAAAATTCTGTTACTAGAAAACAAGAAAGTCTCCTTCCTGCCCCCTCCTTCATTTGGCACCATCTCCCACAACCTCTGCAGCAACTCAGGCCCACCCTTTGCACAGCTGACAAGTCACAACGCTTCTCAGTCACAAAGGCTCAACACTTGGGCAGGGGTTTGCAGGATTACCACTTGATCTGGTGTACATGGGCAATGACTCCTTTTCAAGTTCCTAAGGTCAGCCTCCTTTGTGAAGGGAAAAGTTAATCCTTTGGTGTATGTTTGTGAACAGGAGTGCGAAGAGAAGAGGAATTAGGGTTGAATTGGGAGGAGGACTTTGGCATCTCTCTGTGTGTATATAATGACCTACTGCCTCTCATGGATGACACAATCCAATTCATTTTGTCCTAGCTCCTGTAAAGCATTAGGAACCACACCAAACTATCCATTTTGCAACAAAGTGCTGTTAAATTCCAGTATTACTGTCTGTAGCTCAATTTAAACGCGACCCCACATCAAAAGAGCTAAGAAAGTCAGCTACTACATCCCAGTGGATGTTCTTAAGTTGTCTTCATGGGTTGAAAAATGTCCGTGGAAACCACAATTTAAAATAAGTTATATATATATATATATATATATATATATATATATATATATATATATATATATATATATATATCTCCACAGTCATGCTTCCCTGGTTGGGGGTGTCACCCCAGGCCTCTTTAGGAGCTCTGTAGGTTGGTACACAGAATAATCTAGTCTACTAACTTCCTTAAAATAATAAATCATTACATTCATGTACACACAAAGATTCAGGATGATGTGCCTCCGTAGGCTAAAGGGCATAATCAGAAATCAGGAGTGTGAGTGGAGTTCCTCACCCTCTCAGACCTGCCTCTCAGTGATGGTAATACAGGGGGATAAACTGCTATGGGGTATAATCCCCACAGTGTATCTCACTGTCTACTCACAATATAAGCAAAGTGAATTTCTTTTTTTAAAACACTCTTGACTAATCCTATTAGTCCGTTTGTGTGAATGTGTTATAAACATCATAAACATGCACATAGAGACACAGACACCGAGGTGGATCTTCAGTTTCTTCTGCGTGTGCCTGTTTAGCTAAATCTCCCTGATGTGAATAATAGACTTCTTTGTATGTGGGTCCTGCCTTTCACACAGAGGTGCTCGCTCCCCTAGGGCAAGGATCATGACTACACAATACATTGGTTCTTGATAACCATCTGAGGAAGGAAGATTATCCTCCTGGACAAACTGTGAACGTTAGGGTCAGGAATTCTTGAATCTACTCTGACATGAAGCTTGTCACATACTCTCTGTGAGCTTCAGACTCTCCTGCTATGTCATGATCAGCAGCACTTTCTTCCAGGGCTGGACTAAGAAGTCTGATGGTGGGAGAACGTAGTGTGGAAATGAGCACTTATAATTTCGACCGTTTTCTTTCAGTTTGTGCAGAAATTCATTCCTAATTCATTGGGTATTGCACTGAAGACATTTTATTTTCACCATAGAATCTAACTCTGATCCTTTGTGCTGGGTAAAATAATTATTTATTTTATTTTTTAAACATTTAAATTTTAATACCTATTTGAAAAGTCTTGCCCAGCCATCCTTTTCAATGACTCCAGTGATATACATATATTTTATTTATAGGTTCTCTGGAGTCACTTTTTTCATTTTTCCATGATTTTTTTCTGATCAGTACATTGGCAATATTTGATGTTTAGGATGTAATTCTTTCCATGCCCCCATAGGGATATTCATATGAAGCTTTTGGTATTAAGCACTGTCATAATTAGTGTTATTGGCCAATTTTTACTCTTTTATAGGGAATAGGTAAGACTTAAAGGCCAAAGAACAATGTGTAGCAGCAAGACCTGAGGCAAATTTTAAAACTTTGAAGAGTGTGACAAAGCACACGTAGGAAATTTACTTCCATTGCCTCCAGTTCCCTGATTGGAGATATATTGTCATTATTCTGATCAATGACTGATACAGGTGCTCTCTAACAACTGCAACATAACTGAACAAATAAAAAATAAAAAAAAAAACACATTACATTAGATACCATGGGAATTAACTGGACTTCCAAAATGAAAAGTATAATTGCATATATAAGTAACAATAAAAAATATAGAGAATCCAAGATGGCAGCAGAGTAGGTGGGAGCTACACTTACCTCCCAGGACCAAATGAGAATTACAACTAAATTATATAACAATCATCTTGAGTAACCAACTGAAGACTAGCCTAAGAGAAGTCTTATAACCAAGGACTTACAGAAGAAACACATCACAATAAAATACCACTAAGCCATAAAAAAAACAAGGACATTTTACCCTTTGTAACAGCATGGATGGACCTGGAAAGCATTATGCTAAGTGAAATAAGCCAGTCAGAAAAAGACAAATGCCATATGATTTCATTCATATGTAGAATCTAATGAACAAAATGGATTTGCAAGCAAAATAGAATCAAACTCACAGACAGAGAACAGACAGACTGGCATGGGGGCTGGATGAAAAACAGAAAAGGATTAAGAAAAAAAATCACAAACAAAAATATGGTGATTACCAGAGGGATAGGGAAAGGGGGGTGGTGAGAGGAAGTAGAAGAGGGTACAGGGGAAATAAATAGTGATGGAAGGAGATTTAACTTGAACACACAATACAATGAAAAGATAATGTATTATCAATAATAATAAAAGCATAATATGATAATTAGACCAGACAGCTGAATGACCTTCCAGATGTCGTTCCAGATGACCTTCCAGATGAAGCCAGGGCTTCAAGGGCTGAGGCAAGTCACTGTGGCTGGGAGGACCAAGCCCCTTGCACAAATTTCGTGCATCAGGTCTCTAGTGAAATTATAAACTTGAAACCTATATAATTTTATTAATCAATGTCACCTCAATAATTTCAATTAAAAAACAGGATAAAATTAAGTATTAGCATATGACTATCAAGACAGAAAGAAAGAGATATTATACAAATTCTGAGAGTGTAAATGTTCAAGTGATCTAAAAAAACAAGTAGGTGATGAAACTTGAAGAAAATCATAAAGAACAAGATATGGTGACAATTAAAAGTAAATGCAGTAGCTCACACATTGAATGATAGTGCTGAAAAGCTAGGTTTGAGGTTGCCTGGAAAACAATTACCCAAAACTGAACCTTACAATTAGATCTGATGTGGAAAGAAGCCTACCTGAAGAGAAAGAGAACTTGAACCACTTGCTTCTTTGAAGTGTCTGATCCAAAAGCATAGTCATTGACCACTGGGCATTTGGTTGTGAAAATGCAATTCCTATGCTTATGCCCCAGTTATAGAGGGAAAGCCAGTCTACACTGTATTCCCCTCCAGAAGTGGGAGGAGCCTGCTTGTTACTGAGACACAGAGATGTAGTTAGGAAGGGGGTGGGAATCCACATGCATGCACATGGGCAGATACTAGGCAGCCACAGATAATGGCAAAACACTCACTATCATCATCTACTTCACAGTCGGCAAAGACTTGAAAAGATTTATCAAGGAAAATATGGGGTATCCCAAGAAATGTATACACATACTTTGAATAATTATAAAGGCGTTGTTCATTAAAATACATTCATTTTCAAAATTGAACTGTCAGTTGTTGCAGTGTGTATACATTTTTGGGGGATACACTGTATATTCCTGCTCTTGAATTCTTCGCAATTTAGAGCTTGTGGGGACCATACAATTCCTTCAGTCCAATCTCTTTGATGAAGAAACCAAGTCTCAAAGAGATGAAAAGATATGTCCCGGATCACACGGCTTATTACTAACATGGACAAGACTAATACCCTGGTCTTCTATTCCCTACCCAGGGTAGCACTTGTGCCTCATGGGCAATTCTAAGAGAAATCCAAACTTTCTCAAAGAATGAAAGCAGCATCACATCTTCTGTTGAGGGAGTTGCTACAGGACCATTCTAAAGCCTTTAACAAACCCTTACAAGATTATTCTCTTTAGCCAGCCCCAGGCTATGCTCCTACTGCCCTGTGACTCCCCACTGGTTTATACTGTGTTTGACTACACATATTATATTCTCTTTGAAAAATCTGACAACTCTATCCGAACATGACTCAGTGGAAAGAAGTTATGACAGAAAATCCCTGTCCTACACTGACATATGAAGTTGTGCCCTTCACTTCTTTCTGAGACTTACTCCTCTGATCTGTAATACCGCATATATCTCTCAGGTTTTGTTTTGTTTTGTTTAATTTTGTTTCTTTCTTTCTTTTAGGATTAAATGAAAGAACAATTTTAGTTGACTGCCCCCTGAAAACATCCCTTTCCATACAATCCATAGTCTAGTGAACAAAAAGAAATAGGACACTTTATTTACTCTATTTGAATTCATACATTTACTGATCACATGGAAAAATGAGCTATAATGTCTCTGACAAACCAGATGTCTCTTCCTCTGCCCTCAGCCTCAGGAAGACCTCACTATTCGCTGCTCTTGCCAATAAACTTAATTTATTTGACTATGAGAGGTGCCATGAAGGAAACAAAGACAGGAGTTTGTGTTTCCTTCTGTTGTTTGACCATAGTCTATATCCTGGCACCTGGATGGCAAATACTTACAAAGAAACCACTTTGAACAAATGGAAAAACCATTAAAATTTTCACCCAAGGAAGTCTTTCAAAAAACTTCAAGGGTGAAAAAATTACATTCCTTTTCATTCCTTATGGTTATTATATCCTTGAAGATATATCTGCCCCCATTAGAAAGACTAAGCACTCAACTTATTCATAAGTATAGAAACAACATACAATGGTTTCCATATTTATTTCTCACAGGTTCTTCTTAACTTGCATGGACAAAGACTCACTCTCAACACTAATAATAATAAATTACATTGCCTAATAATAAAGAAGTTATCTCCCCACCAGGACCTTCTCCCCAGTCTGCAACCCTAAAAACCTGGTAACTTCAAGTGGAAATCTTATTTTCTACCTCAAAGGAGCATTCCACTTGCCAGACTTTCAGAATTGGGTGCTAAATTCAGGTAACTGAGCACTTCCAGTGCTGCTGTGTTACTTTTAGAGGGCTGGTCCATATTCCCAATAAGCAATGCATTGCTGTCTGCCTAAGAGAGATAGATCACAGGGAATCAAGAGCAAGTGAATGAACTTGGGAGCCACAAACAAATTACCAGAAACATGTACCTTCCTGAGAGGCTGAGAATTATCGAGGCAATATTGCATGATGGTATAGGTAAGTACAGCCTCGGAGGTTCATGTGTGGATGAAAACCAATTAAGTAAAGCACTTAGGAAAATTGCTTTCTTTTGACTGGATGTGAATTTATCATGAGACATGGTTTTTAAGTGAAAAACCTTACATGTATATCTGGCCTAAGTGTTTCCTCCAAGGTGACACAAGAACGGAAGAAATAGAGATAAAAATGGACTGCTTGAAACCAGCCTCCTGATCCAATCACCAGATATTTTGCAAGTTTATCTAAAGAGGTCCTAATGCAAAGTAGAACCTTAAGAGTGAGAGGTCAGCCTAAGAATTGCAACAGCGAACTGGGCAGCAACAGAAATGGAATTGATTGCTTCCCCGAGGAGTGATAAAATGTTATCAATAATGACACAGCAAAAGAAAAAAAATCACATGAAGGAAAAAGCCTTCTCTCTTCGGGACTGCCTTATGCTGATCATTATTAGTCACTAAAGGTCCCATGACACTGACCCTCTTTAATCCTGGCATTCTGACTTAAGTATAAGCAGACAATTTCATTATATCATTGTCTGTTTTTAAAAATCCATTTTGGTACAGTTTCGTTCACTCATTCAAGGTTTTACAGAGCATCCGCTATGTATCAAGTGCTGTGAAGGGAGCATAAAAATGGAATAGGCTTATTTCTGCCTCTCAAGGTGTTTGAGTTCTGTTGCTCATGGATGCCTAAATAATCTTTCTGGATATCTGCAAGTGGGTACAGAAGAATGACATGGGAGAGAAGAGAATGCTAGGCAAAGGGGATGACTTGATCAAAAGCTCTTCTGCTTCAATTACTTTCGTTTCATTGTCAGACATTTACTTCCATTTTCAGACATTTATTTTTCACATCAATCTGGGCTTTATTCATCATCAGCTATTTACAAAGTTCTTAATCTTAAAGATGCTCAGTTTCCTGCATGATGGTGATACTAAAGGTATCTTCCTAATACAGTCGTTGTGAGGATTAAATGAGAAATTCCATGTAGGGGCTTCAATTGAAACTTAAAAAACTTCAAGGTCTGCATTTAATTACAATATTTACTCAATGGATACAGAGTCTGGACCCTCCTTTTCTCCATACTGGATATGGATTAGATGAGGCCATCAACAGTCGTACTCATGGAGAACCCAAAGTCATGCCTGATCAACAGTATTACCCACAGTGGTCTCCCATGTATTTCCATAAACATTAGGCAGATTAGGTCACTCTTCTCTGAGAAGAAAGCATCTAATTAGCCAGTCATTTCAAAAGGAGCGATTAGTAAATCAGATTCAATTAGCAAGAGCTGCAGACTGTAAGACCCTGAGGAGATAGGAAGCAAAAAGGTATATTTTGAAATGGAGAAAAATCTAAAGTATGGAGAGTGCTTAGGCAATAGGACATATGAGAAGCAATATGTTCAGAACACATTTGGCCTACATCTTGCCTGATGTCATTCCCCTGTGAGGCTATCTATATATATATAAAACATAAAAGCCTAAGTGACCGGATGACCAGGCAACTGAATGACTGGTTGACTGTTGCTATGATGTGCACTGATCACCAGGGCTACCCTGCTCAATGAAGGAGCTGCCCTCTGGTGGTCAGTGTACTCCCATAGTCAACCTCCCATAGCCTGCCACCTCCTGTGGTCCTTCTCTCCTAGCCCGCCAATCCCGATTGGCCCCAATTTGTGCACTGAGCCTCTAGTTAAGAAATAATCTATTAGATTACAAAAATGCTTCTGAAGTCCATCCTATCAACAATATGGACAGAAGAGTGGGGGCTCCTGATGGGTGAACTGCATTGTGGTTAGACTTGCACCACTTGTTCATATTTCTCCCCAGCTACCAAAAAATATTAAAAACATCTAATATAATAAAAGAGAAACATACAAATTGACCGTTACCACCAGCCAATCAGAGCGGTTGTATGCAAATTAACCCAGCCAACAGCCATGGAGCTAGAGCAAACCAAAGGCTTCTGTTGCAACTGCCTGCCTAGGCTGGCTGAGCCTCTGCTCACGGCCACGCCCACCAGCCAATCAGAGAAGCTGTAGGCAAATTAACCCAGCCAAGATGGAGGCCAACAGCCATGGAACTAGAGCAAACCAAAGGCTTCTGTTGCAACTGCCTGCCTAGGCGGGCTGAGCCTCTGCTCACAGCCACGCCCACCAGCCAATCAGAGTGTCTGTATGCAAATTAACCCAGTCAAGATGGAGGCTGGCAGGGCGGCTCTGCCCTGGGAGCCTCCACGGCCGGCATAGCTGTGCCAGGTATGTCAGCTCAGTGGAAGGGGGGGTCTGGCCAGGGTCCTCCTCAGGGTGTCCAGGAGCAGCTGTCCTGGGTCTGCTGCCTAGCTCCGCCTCCGGGAGCCTCCAAGGAGTATCCAGGAGTGCCTGTCCCAGGTCCACTCTCTGGCTCCACTCCCTGGGGGCCTCCCCGGGGCATGCAGGAGCATGGGGCCTCTGCAGGGTCTGCAGGAGCAGCCGTCCTGGGTTCACTGCCTGGCTCTGCCCTGGTGGCCTCTGCAGGGTGTCCAGGAACACCCGTCCAGGGTCTGCTACCTTCATTTGCCCCCCAGCGGCCTCCACAGGGCATGCAGGAGCGTCTGCTGCACAGTGCGGAGAATCCGAAGCCAGTTCACTGCCCAGCTCCACCCCGGGTGTGTTTGCTCAGCAGCAGGGCCCTACCGAAGGATCCTACAGCAGCGTCCACCCCTGGCTTGCCACCCAACTCTGCGCCAGGTGTGTCCCCTCAGCGGTGTGGGCCCACCAGGCGTGTGCAATCGTGGGCCCTCCGGTGGGAAACATCCAGGCCTGCACTCACCAGCCTTCCCACCCCCCAGTGCATGAACCCTGAAGGGGCTGTGGGCGGCCTGAAAATGGCTCTCAGCCCCTCACCCAGGATAGCCAGGCACGCCAGCAGGTGGACATCCCCCCCGAGGTGTCCCAGACTGCAAGAGGGCACAGGCTGGGCTGAGGGACCCCCACCCCGCGAGTGCACAAATTTTTGTGCACTGGGCCCTTAGTTTTAAAAATAAAATGGTTGTGGGGGGTGCAAACAAAAAAACAAATACACACTTGGGTAGTATAAAATGTGTTTCACTAAAACAACAACAACAAAAAAACATTTTACTGCATTGCTGTGAGTGGGTACTTTTAAGACTGTGTGTGTGTGTGTGTGTGTGTGTTGGAAAGGATCGTCACAGAATGTATATTAAAATAGATAAATATAATCTGAATTTGTCATTTGAGGATCCATGACATAGAGTTAAGAATAATTAAGTAACTAGCCCATTGAAAAATCACACAGATGCCATGCTCTCTTGGCCAGAAGAGGAAATGAAAAAAAAAAAAAAAAGATTTTCTATTATATCACTGCTTTATAAAGAGGAATCTAAAATATGGAAATTTTTTCCTCCAAATCTAACTTTTTTGTTTATTTTATCCAAATATTAGAGGTTAATTTTAAACACAAAGATGATGCTATTTCTGGATGTTTTATTATATATAAATTAACTGGAAGTTTCAGAGTTCTGTGGGTACAGGGGAGTTTTGTATTTTGCTGTGGTCAGTAGGATGAAATATAATTTCACATCCTTCACAAACTGACATTGATCAAATACAAATATGATTTTCCTTATTTTTTTTAATAAAAACACATACATACACACAAAACAACTAGCAAGATTGAATATATTCTATTTGTTCCAGATTCAGGCCTAGGTATACAAAACAAATACAAATAGGCAAAAACCCCTGTCACCTTTGACCTTCTAATCACTGGGTGGAAACAGACAGTAACTTAAGTAAATGTAGAGTACTTTAGAAAGGAATTTACATGAAGAAGAAAGGAAAATTGTGAATGTGTTTCTCCTCAAAGAGATGGCTTGTGACTTTAAATAGACATGATTGGAAGAGGACTTTCTGAGGAATGGTCTGAAGGAGGCAAGAAGCAAATCAAGTAGGTACCTGGGGGCAGAGTGCTCCAAGCAGAGCAAACAAACAAGCAAACAAACAAAAACAAAGCCTAAGACAGAAGCATGGCCAATGAGTTCAAGGCCAGGACAGCAGTCTGACTGGAGCACAGTCAGGAAAGACAAGTAGCAGATGAGGTTGGACAGTAACAGGGACAGATCAGATAAGGTCTTATAGATTATACACGGTCTTCTTTAAATGGGACAGGAAACCATGGGATGTTTGAGTAGAGGTATAATATGAACTTACTCATTATTTTGCAAGATCACTTTGGCCTGGTACCTGTTTTCTGTGTGACCCAAAATCTAAAGATCTTTTCTACATTCCTAAGTGGTTGACAAAAAAAAAAAAAAAAAGCAAATAAAGAATAACATTTCATGACATGTGAAAATTATAGAAAATTCAAATTTCAGGATCTCAAAATAAACTTTTAGAAAACAGCCATGCTCATTTATTTGCCTATTATATACCCACTGCTTTCACATTGCAGCAACAGAATGAAGTCATTGTTGCAAAGACCACTTGGCCCCCTAAGCCCTCTACAGACAAGTTTGCCAACCCCTGGACTAGACTATATGTAGAAAATTTGAAAGCAGAGATCAATGAGGGGACAATGGTACAATCAAATCAATAGATGATGGTGGCTTAGACCAGGTGGTAAGTGGTAAAAGTATGAGAAACAGGCAGATCCAGAATATATTTGGAAGGTAAATCTAAGTCCCTTTGCTAACTAAGTCTGCAAGCAGAGCAGAGGAGACATACAGGGGTCAGAATGACTCCGGGTTTTCGTTCTCCACTCCTCATACCAGCTCTTCAAACCTCTGAAGCACCTTCACAGGTGCTCCACAGTTGTTTTAGGTTCTAAAATCTGCTTTCAAATTGGTCATTGCCCCTGAGTTACTTTTGAGAACTATCTTCCACCTCACTCCTCAAGAAGCTGCTCTTATACTTGCTGGCCACTCTTCCTCCCAGATCAAGTTTATAACTTTATATCTTCGTTCTTTTCTGCATTAGAAAGTGGGGAGAAGACACATTAAAGACAGGTAGAAGATATTTAAAAGGAGTGGTCCAATTGCACTTTTTCTTCCTGGACAGAATGTTTATTTTGCTTCTGTAAGAGATCCCAGAAACAGATGTCTAAAACGTCAAGACACTATTCCAGAACAAAACATCTCAAGTGATATTTGTAAACAGGTAACTGTTTTTAAACAATAGTCTTATTATAATACTAAATATTGATTTCTCATCTATTTTTGTCAAAGAGCTATATACATGAAATTTTAGTGAAATTGCTATGAGTATTTACTGTTAAATTTATGTGACTTAATTTATAACATTTCACTTGTGAATAAAATAGCAAATATATATGTGTGTGTGTGTGTGTGTGTGTGTGTGTATGCTTATCATTAAGATTCTATTTTTTTTCTTTTTCTTGTTGTCACCAGTTTTGCCAGGCATCAATTTCTTCATAAAAAATGACATAGATGGATTAAACTCTCTAAGGTCCTTTTTATTTTTAGCATTTCGTGTTTGTGAATATCTTTGGGGTTCTGCTAATATACAAGAAGTTTAAGGAAGAGGATTTGACTTGCAACACTAAATCCTTTGAGGCAAAATTCAATCCCTTGCATTTTAGTCTCTATATATTTCTTCAAACCATGCCCCCCATTTCTGTCCCTACAGCATGCACTTTTGCATAGAACCTGTTTCTTTGCCAGGTCTTTTGTTCTTTTCTGAAATCAGAGGTCAGGCTGATCAGCTTATAAACTCCCTGCTCTCCCAACTGGTGAAAGGCTATAGTGAATGCCAATTACTACATCTGCAGTTAGAAGCCAATTATTTTTTCCTTAAAATAATGTGTATGCTACAGTCAAAAAGAAGAGTGCAACTAAATAATGGGAGCCAGTTGAAGACTGAGCAGGAGCAAAAGACAAGGGCAGTGAGGTGAGAGGGAGGTCAGGATAAAGTATTCACTGAGAGGAACGGCCATAGAAGTACAGAATGTTAGCGCTAAACCAGATCTTAGAAATCTTGGTGTCGGAAATAATATATCCTTGGCCTACTTCCAGGCTTTGGAAACGGGGTGAACACCCGAGATGATGGCTCAGAAATTCAGATATTTAAACTAATATTATCTCAGTTTAACATAAATTCTGCAAAAAAAAAAAGAGGCATGCAATGAAAAATATAATAATAAAGCACAGTGGGAAAAGACAAATCTGGAGATGAATTCCAGCTGTACCATTTCTTAGCTCTGAATCCTATGGCAATTTAACTAGTTTCTCAGGATTCTAAATTTGCCTTAAAAATTAGGAATGACCATGCCTTCCTGGAGGGAATTGTGAGGTTTACTGATGATGTAACTCAGTCATCTGGTGTTGAGTATTGATTTAACAAAAAAAATAGAGTTCTTTACCTTGGGCTGTGTGTAGTGGCCCTCCTCCACTTTCCTGGCTTCTAACATTTTCTACAGCTCCGTTCTCCAACCACCTCCATCTTCCTTGAATGATTAATGTATATCCCTCAACCTGAGAGGGCGTCCCCCACCAAATTTCTGGATATTATTTGTTCTCCATTAGATCAGACTAGGAATTTAAAAGTTCTCATTCACCCACTCACCATTGCCACCACTGCTGTCTGTTACCATCCCTTAGAATGTATTTGATGTGATGTGGTCTCTGTCCTGGCAAGTGGAGCTTATATGCCATTACCAAGTGAGGTAATTTGCAGGATCATGGGGGCTGTGTTCAGGTACATGCATGCACTCTGTACATGCACCACATGCTTATGTATCTGAGGGGACAGGAACACTTGAGCTAGAATCCCAGGTGCCCTGGGGAGAATTTCTAGAAGAGCTAAGTACTTATGCAGTGGGGTAGGCAGTGTTAAGAATCCACACCCCAAACCTCAGTAGAAAGAGGCTGGGCATTTTGCTCTTAGTTATATGTGGAATTAATGACTTTTTCTCCTGATTCCATTTTTCTATTTGGGCAAGTGAGGGTGAGGAAAGACTATGAAGAAGAGAACACCTGGTTAAGTCTGACTTCACTTTACTCAGCACAAGTACTCAGATTCCTAGGATATGGATTTTCTGGGAGAACACCCAAGGTTGGGAATTCTATAAATAAAGCACCTACCAGTTTGGAAGACAAGCCTCTCTGACAATGCAAGATCAATTAAGATCCTCCCCAAAAGCCTGAGAGGTATAATCCACTGTCTCCGATGCTGCCTTTACAAAGCAGTGATTAATCTAAGGGGAAAGGTCATATTCTATTTTTTTTCTGCATCTATGCAAATGCATTGAAAATCCATGTGTCATATTTGCATTTGACATAGGCCCTGGCATTAATAGCATGTTTTAAAGTCATGATGTCACCACCATTAATCAGGCCTGTGGTGCTAGGCTTCAGTGTCATCTATTAATCACCAGTGTCTGTGGACACATGTATCTGGAAAGGCGAAGTTTACATCCATAAAGCATGATTTATTTTTTTAAAGTAGCATGACTGAAAATGTATTGCCATCTTGATATGCTTTGGAAGTTCTCACCATTGTGTCCTTAGGAAAGATCTGGCATTTCCAAGACAATATTTAAACAGCCATTCTGGAGATGAGTGTGGTTTTACTGATCTTATAAAAGCCATGGATACATATAATGCTTCTACTTTAAAATCATTTAACTTGGATGTGCAGGGAGCTCAGTCTTGTTCTTTCTTAGCCACACTTCAGGAAAAGAGGACACTTCAGGGGGAGGTGAAGAAGCCACACTAGCAGAGAATAGCAATCTGGAAGAAGGACACTGGATCAAGCATCAACAGATTTATTTCAATTGGGTCCTGATTTTTGTATAATTTCTAAAAAAAGGAGTTGCTGGGAATTTACTTGCTGGTGGATTTGTGCTGCAATACCAGCACTTCGCCACATTACAGAAGAATCACAGACGAGTCTTAGTTCAGGAGATAAGAAAGAGAAACAAATGGAATCAAAAGGAAAGATCATGACAGAGAAATGTAAAGGAGCAGGGAACCAAGATTGAGGTGGTGAAGAGAAATACTCCAATATAATAAAAGGCTAATATGTAAATCTACTGACTGGCAGAACACTGGTCTCTGACATGCACCGACCACCAGGGGGGAGATGATCAATGCAGGAGCTACCCCCTGGTGGACAGTGCTCTCCAACAGGGGGAGCGCTGCTCAGCCAGAAGCCAGGCTTGTGACTGGTGAGTGCAGTGGCAGTGGTGGAAGCCTCTCCTGGATCTGTGGCAGCACTAAGGACCTCTAGAGGGATCTTCACCTGGGAAGTGGGCCTAAACTGGCAGGTGGACATCCCCCAAGGGGTCCTGGACTGTGAGAGGGTACAGGCCAGGCTGAGGGACCCCTCTCCACTTCCACCCCCAGTGTATGAATGTTGTGCACTAGGTTTCTAGTGAAAAAAAAAATTGCAAAACTGATAGAATACTGTCAACGGCAGAAAGGAAAAGAAATAGTGGTGGAGGAGACACTAGGGGAATGTCTGAATGAAAACTAGATAGAGCCATTGGAAGCACAGACAGCAACTGTCCTATGAAGCACAGAGTACTCTGCTTGCTTCTTTTCTGAGGAGCCCTTCTCTTAGATTGATGGAATCTGTTCAGATTTCACCTGCATTTCAAACTGGATTGTATCTTTTGTTCAGACATCTCTATTTGTTAGTATAAATAAATAATAACACTATTTGACCAGCCTCCTTAGACTGGAAATGTGTCATGTGGATTATTTCTGTGATGTGTTTTCTCCATTAATTCTACATAATTAGAAAGGCCTCAGCATTCTAATTACACCTGCTATACATATAATATTTTATAGAGAAGTGGAAAACTTACTCCCACAACAATTCTCTAGCTTTTAAGCTTGGGATTATAACCCTTGAAAGAGTCATGAAGCCTCCACAGGGATTTGAGCTTTATGCTTAAATCAAAGGAAGTAAATAAAGTTGTCATCTAAATCAATGACAGACATTATGTAAGATACATTTATCATTTTAAGATAACATCATCTCTTCTCACTACATCCTCTCTCCCTAAACTCTGACACGTGGTCTTCCACATATACACACACCCATTCTTCATGCATCGCAGGAATGCCAAGCATGGCTGCTCAGTGGATTACTAAATTAGAAGTCACTAGAACTAGAAGATCAGAGTGGTATTTCCCATGTTAACATTTTATATAGAATTCCCTCAAATTTAACAGAAGGGTACATGAGAAGGCATTGCTTCTGTTATTTAAATGAAGTGGAACTAAAGGGGAGTTTGGGGAGAAGGGAAAATTCTGCATAGAAGATTTGTATCTGACACTACAATTCTAGAGAGAGAAAATTAAGAGGCGTTTGTTTTACATACGGTAATAGAAAATGCTATTAAAAGCACAAATGTCTTTCAGAAATAGTCTGCCTTGAATGAAAATAGATAATTATCAGACACTTTGTACTTGAAATTTTAGCCAATATCAGAGAGCTAGATATTTAAAAGCAAATAACACAACTCATATTTTTCACTAGATTTTAAAAGTCTAGGATAAATTCTATGGGCAAATATTAGAGTCTACTTTAGAAACATATTGAATGAAAGTGAGAAGAAGGCAAGCTTGCGACACTTTCTGCTAACCTAGCAGTGAAGCACACTTATAATCTAAATAAATGGAAGCACAAATTATGCCATATTAAATTTTTTTCCTTCTAATTAAAAATTATAATTACTTTGATTTCCTAGAAAACAAAGTTTTGTGCACCTCTACTAATATGAATGGCTCTAAGTACATGTGGTTTGTTAGACTCTACATTTTTTGCATGTATCGAAATTTAGGTTACCCGTTAATTATAATTAAAATAGAAAATAGCACGAATAGGCAATTCCCTTCCACTTTTCTCTCACATTGTCATAGAATTCTGCAAAGATGGTGTGTGTTTTTCTATACTAAAATAATATTTTGAGATTCAAACTCAACTTTTCTGTTTCACCATCCCAGTGGGTAATCGAATAGACACAGGAAAGAAAGTGCTAGTGACAAGAGCTGTAAAATCTCTGTGTACAACAAACTAGACATAATTTTTACCATTATTTCCTCTGCAAACACATAGAACCCCCTAAAACAAACACATGCGCAATCCTTCTAATGAGGTTGTGACTCAATGGAATGAATATTCTACAGGAGGGATGATCCCGCTTGGTAGGTCCGTCCATTTTACCTCCAGACACCTCAGCAGGCTCCTTTAGCAACACCCTCCTTGAGCCAGTTGCTTCTTTGCCTTGTTTTATCTTTTCCATTTGGTGAGGATGTACTGTGTCATTGCTCCCTGGTTTAATCTTTTCAAACTATACCAACTAATACCCTAGAATGGGTGACTTAACCAGCATTTACTCCTCACAGTTATGGAGGCTGGGAAGTGTGGGATCAAGGATCTAATAGACAAGGTGGGAAGCCACTTCCTAGTTTGCAGATGGCCTTATTCTTGCTGTTTCTTCACATGGCCAAGAGAGAGATGCTCAGTATCATGTTTTTTCTTATAAGGGTACTGTTCCTATTATTGAGGGCTCCACCCTCTTGACTTCATTACCTCCCAAAGTTCTCATTTCCAAGTACCACTGCATTGGAGATCAGGGTTTCAACATGTGGATTTTGTGGGAAGTCTAACACTTAGGATATAACACTTATTTTCCCACAGGGATCCAATACTCCAAGAGACAAAAGTCAGAGGGAAGAGGAGCAGAAATAGATTCATTTTATCCATGAATCAGGAGAAAAAGCAGTCTTTAAAATGGCATTAGCACATTTGCATTTGTCAAAATCACCTCCTATCCTTGAATTTGTACTTTTCTTCTGAATCTGTATCTTTTATAAGAAGACAATCAATGTAACAAGTATATACAGTATATATTTATGCATCTGTGAAAATTATGTATGTACATAAGTAAATATACATGTAAATAGTTATGAAATTTACACAAAAGTTGCAATAAATAAAATTAAATAATTTAAAGTAATAGATATTTGATAAAATAAAAAAAGACAATCAATGTAGAAACATGTCGTGTTTTCTTTTTGTAGCCTTGTCCAGTTATCCAGACAGTTAAATCTTTGGTCTTCCTTACTCCAGGAGCAATCAACACTTTTGTTATTGTGCTCATTCCATGAGACCAGAAAGTATTAACACAGAGGAACTGATTAACTTATAATTCTAAGTAGGTAAATAAAAACCTAACATAATTTTACATAGAACCTGAAGAAAACCCTATCAACTCAGGTAGTTTTAGTGATGGAAGGAGACTTGACTTGGAGTGGTGAACACAGAATACAATTTATAGATGATGCATTATAAAATTGTAGACATGAAAATTATGTAATTTTATTAATGTCACCCCAATAAATTAAATAAGGAAATATTTTAATTAGATTCACACAAAGACATTAACTGATTTAAAACTACCACTAAGCACTAAGAAAATAAGTCAGACTCAACTTATTTCATGGGAAATTGCAAACAAAAGAAACAGGAGAAGCTATTTCAAGTGTTTTTCATAACAACACACAAGATCACATTGTATCTGTGGAATTAGGTGCTATAACCAGGCCTCAAAGAGAAGGCAACAGCATTAAACCTTTATGACTGACCAGAAAAGCATTCTATCACCTCCGTTAAAAGAGAAAAAAAAAAAGACAGTATTAGGAAGTGAGGAGATGAAACAGTTTTATAATAGCATCTGGGAATGACTTTAGGAACAGTTCAATGCTGTATTTCAGCTATGGATAGAGATGGGGTAAAACTAAAATAAAATGAACCTTCCATTTATGACTGCTGACAGAGAATTAGACTAGGGGCATAAAAGAAAAGAAAAAAGCAACTAATAAATGGTGGAATTGGAAAGGTTTTAGTGTGCAGCCAATCCCAAATTATTAGAAAAAAGATATCAGATATAAGCACACTATCTTTTTGTGTTCCATTCCAAGTAATTCAAGAAAACTTCAGCCTCCAGGGTTGGTTATGAAAATAGAGCAATAACTCTGACCAGACAAAAAAACAATTTCATTTCATAATGCAGTTTAAAGGTGTGTATAAAGCAAACATTTTACCATTAATTCCACTTCCCCATTGATTTCTATTAAAATGAAGCATATGAACAGTATCATGAAAAAATATTTGAGGGCCATCTTAAGGGAAAAAATAACTTTATTAATTATAATAGTTACCTCAAAATTCAACCGTTGTTATACATCAATCTATCCAGCCTTGAGCTTTTCTGAGTGTCTTCTGCAGAAGTTAAACCTCCAACTAATCTACATCATTGGATTGAGACTTCCGCTTCCAGCTATGATAAAATAGCTCATAACAGACTAACTCTCCCACTGTGAACAACTATAAAGGCCAGATAAGATACAAAAAGTATATGAACGAATCAGAGAGCAACCAAGGCACCCATCATTTAACAATCCAAGAATTGAGAATGGGGGGAAAATTTTTCTCCACTGCTTTTCCCTTCAGGACATTTGCCAATTTGTAAGCTGTGCAGGATGAAGAGTGAAAACATGAAAGTAGGAGATCAGAACTTTTGACAGGCTAATGAGATGAGGGAGATGGAAAATGAAGTTCAGGATTAGCAAAGTAGTCAGGACATTAAGAGGCTGAGAATGAAGAAAAAGTAGAACTGCAGAGAAGTGAACACTTCTTTATATGTCATTTCTTTTCTTGAGATGTTTGAAGATTCCTAAATTATTCTAAGTAACAGACATAGGGAAAGAAGAAAAGAAGAGGAAGTGGCAACTAATAGAAGAGGAGGCTACAAAGCTAAACAGAACTTTCAACAGTCTCAAAATAACATAAAGACAAAAATTGGAGTTCAGAGCCAGCCAAAGGCTTTTTGTAGGAAAATATGGAAATGTACAACTTAGAAATGAAAGCAAACATCCCCAAAGATAGGCTCTCACAGACTGAAAATTAGCCTCAAATCATCTCAATGCCTTATTGGATCCAGAAGATTACTCACTAATCTATGCATTCCCACAGTCGGTTCTTAGGAAGGAAAAAATATTAGATGTTAGTTCTTTTTCCTCTAAAACTCATCCCTACTCAACAAAATATTGTGACTTAGTATTTATTTTCTGACTTTGAGTTTTCTCTGGTATTACATAAGTAACACTGACATTGAGGTCACAGAAGATATACAATATGTATGCAGTATCAGTGCTATAAATTATAATAAATAGATGGCTATAAGTGAAGGCCATTCTCTTGATTGATTGTTCAATATCAGTGTCATTTTAAGAGGTGGGTTTCATGTGTCTAAAACATGAGTATCCTAGACAGGTTGTTTATATTTTATCCTCAATGCTGTTTAAAAATATATATTTTACTGATTTCAGAGAGAAAGGGAGAGGGAGAGAGAGAAAGAAACACCAATGATGAGAGAATTATTGATTGGCTGCCTCCTTGCATACCCACTCCTGGGGATGGAGCCAGCAACCTGGAACATGTGCCCTGACTAGGAATCAAACTAGTACCTTCTGGTTCACAGGTCAATGCTCAGCCACTGCACCACACCAGCTGGGCTAGCCCCAGTGTTTTTGAATGTGATGTGAGTTTTGAAACTTAAATAAAACTGTTTATATTTTATTATTTCAGTATACAAAAATTATTTAAACATAATTAATAATGTGAGGGGCTTAAAAGAACAAATAACAATATCTGAATGGACACCTGGCAGACAGTCATTTTCTTATACTGTGCAAACATTTAAATTAAATTTATTAAAAATATTTTAAATGCATTTAACGTTTTCAATGTTAATGCAATAATATTAATCTCAAATCATTTTAAAATTTGATCATTATATATTTATATAAACTGTTATTAACAGTATATATTTATATAAATTGCTAATTTGCATTAATAATTTAATATATTAAAAGCACAGATGCAGTGTAAAGTTAAATGTCAATAGCTTTTTAAATTTTCACTCTTAACATAAAATTTGATCTAGTTATTCTTAGTCCTGTATTGAATTTTTTAAAAAAGTAAAATTTTGCTTATTTGTTTTGTGTAAAAGCAGATATATAGACATTCATAAATTAATATATAGTGTATCTGTGTTATTGCAATTTCATGGTTGGGTGATTAAGAAAAAATGTCTCACCAATGAAGAAATAATTTTCAAAGGTTAAGAAACTAATGTAACTATCCAAAGGAACATTAAATATTTACTGAAGAAAAATATTGGTTTTCTTATACCATCCAGAACCTCCAAAATTGGCCATTCACAATGTCTGGAACTCAATAAAAAATTAGCAGTTTTCTTAGAAAATGGGAAGAAAAGATTAAGACCAAGAAAGAAAGAAAAAACAGACAATGAAGAGAGACCCACAGATGAAAAACAAATATTGGAACATGAATTTTAAATAAATATGACTAACATTTTCAAAAAATAGATGACAAAATGGGGAATTAAACCTAGGACTGATTTTTTAATGAAATATACATTTTAAACTAAAAACTACAATAATGGAAATTATGAACTTGGTATATGGTTTAATAACCAATAGAGTAGAATTCTAATATATGCATAAGTTAGAGGTAATGGAAACAAAAGTAATATCTGAAGAGACATTGGCAAATAATATTTCAAATCAGATCAAAGACATTAAACCACTGATTCAAGAAGCTATACAAACTCCAAGTAAGATAAATCAGAAAAGAAAAGAAAAAAAAAACTGGGGAATATAGTAAACCTACTGAAAACAAAAGACAAAGAGAAAAGATTAAAGAAGTCAGGGGGAGGAAGACACATTGGATTCAAATGAACAGCTATGTGAATGACAGCTGGGGGTTAAGCAAAAATGATGTAAGACACATACGAGTGACATATTTAAATACTAAGAAAGAGTAATTTATTTCCTTCTAGTATTCCATATATCTAAGTTAAAAGTGTTAATCAAATTGGAATAGGTGTAAACTGATACCATTGAAATATTAGAAGATGTTGTATAGCAGCTCTTACAAAGAAGGTAACTGTCAAGTGAAGCTTTCTTTCTTTTTCTTTTTTTTTTTATTATTGCTTAAAGTATTACAAGTGAAGCTTTCTATGAGGGCAGTTCCTGAAAAGAGAAAAAAATAAATCTCCACTCCACTTGCATCCACTACCCTGCTCATAGACTCAATCCCTCCTGTCTCAGTTCAGGCTATAACTCATTATTGGCCTGATTCTCATCTCTCTCTCAATGGGTAATCCCTAAACACCTTAGTTATTTTAAGAACCCAGTATATACCTGTCATTAAACTTATCAAAATACATTTTCAACACTACTTTTTTTATCTTTTGTAATACGGCTCATAAATAGCAATAGCACAACAATTACATTATTAGCGGCACAAATCCTTCTCCTTCCCTACCATTAAAAAACCTCTACTTCAGGTCTTTATAGCTCAGACCAAGATTACTGCATTAAACTACTGTTCCATATCCTCTTGTTTTCTTAAAATATCGACCCTTCAGAGTCTCCTGAATGAAGATTTGACATAACATCCTTTATGCATAAATCACTGTCTCCAGATAAATTCTAAGTTCATTAATATAGCATAAAAGACCTTTCGTAATCAAAGCTTTGATTAACTCACTATTTCCTTTCTAATGGTCTTTGGAGAAGCTTCTAATTACTCTGAGCCCCATCGCCACACAAACACATTCACCTCCATACCCTGTCTGCAATGTTCTCTCTGCCTGGGATAACGTCCCCTTCTTCCTCACAAGGCAAAGGCACACTCATCCTTGAAGGATCAGTCTGTGCTCAAGCAATCTGTTCTGCAGCTTTAAATTGGGTTTTAGTACTTTTCCTCCATGTTCTCGTTATATACGTTATTGAATTTCTGATTACATATCTGATGTCATTCTACTAGAACATAATCTTTAATTCATATATACTGGAGCAAGCCAGTAGCGATCTCAGTGCTCAGTGGATGGTAGACCCTCAATAAATGTTAAAAGGAGAGGAACATAGCTCCAGAAGAAGATATAAAATCCGAAATATAAGCTCATTGACCATTATACATTTAAAATAGTCAGTGATATTTTGAAATTGCAAGAATCTGTGCTGGACCTAAACATAAAATGATTTGTTACTTCAGGCATGTTCTCCTCTGGATGGATTCTACGAGACAAAAGATGGCCAGTGCCAGGGAATGACAAGTACCCCCTTTTGCCAAACACCACCTGACTCGCTCATAACTTGGGACTTCAGCCTACAGAGGAAGAAAGGCAGGTTAAAGGCTCTCATTCATTTGATGGATGGCAAGATCTGTGTAGCTTTAACATAAACAATAACAACAAAAGTGACCTGCTTACCTGTCCCTGATCCTTACCCGATGATCATATCCCAACAGGGGTACTTGCATGGAATTCTGATTTTTTGCTGAATCTCTGGATTTGATTTCAGCCTTTTTTTATTTTTTAAAACCTGGATCGCCACATGACTTACAATCTGTCACTCATAGTCCTGTCTTGTGCTCGAAACAACTGTCTTGCATGCACTGGGAACACATGTTTTGATTTGCCCTTTGGCACAGAGGTATCCAATTTCATTTCCTAAGCATCCGTACTGGATCCTGACTTGAAATTCAATGGAACTTCTATGAAAAGTAGAAAGTGGATCTAATACCTAACTGTATGTTTTCTTTTTCTTTTTTTAAAAAATATATTTTATTGATTTTTCGCGGAGAGGAAGGGAGCAGGACAGAGAGCTAGAAACATCGATAAGAGAGAAACATCGATCAGCTGCCTCCTGCACACCCCCCACCGGGAATGTGCCCGCAACCAAGGTACATGCCTTTGACCAGAATCAAACCTGGGACCCTCCAGTCCGCAGGCTGATGCTTTATCCACTGAGCCAAACCAGTTAGGGCATAATTGTATGTTTTCTTGATGAAAACCAATCTGCTCTGAAATATTCAGAGATATTGCATTAAAGGAGAAAATAATAAAAATAATTTCTTGATAGTAAAATCTAGTTTCTTCATACTCAATGGAGGAAGAAAGAAGATAAAGATAAGGAACCAGAAGTGGAAATCTGAAGCAGTTTCTGATAAACACTGGGGTGTCCTTAATCCCCCCAAAGAACTATGTCTCTGGATTCCTTTCCAGGACTCCCCAATGCTGGATACCCACTGTCATTGAAGTACTGTCCAATCCATAAATACTGAATAGCCTCTGAATATCTGGCACTGAAATTAGCAGAGAGTTAGAAAATAAATTAACCTATTGAAGATGAGAGAATACAGATTGAAGTAACATCATGGGCAGTTTCAAGATTAATTCTTACAAATTCTGATTTTCCAAATTTGAAAAGGTGGCATTTATTCATTCAAGACATATTTATGAAGCATGTATTTGGGACAGGGACTGTGCTATCTAATGTGGATATAAAAATGAACAAGGTTGCCTTGGCTGGGTGGCTCAGTTGGTTAGGCATCGTCCTGTACACCAAAAGGTTGCATGTTTGATCCTCAGTCAGGGTCAGGGCACATACCTAGGTTGCATTTCAGTCCCTTGTCAGGACCAGTGTGGGAGGCAGTGAATTGATATTTCTCTTTCACATCACTGTTTTCTCTCTCTCTCTCTCTCTCTCTCTCTCTCTCTCTCTCTCTCTCTCTCTCTCTTCCACTCTCTCAAATCAATATCCTCAGGTGAGGATTTTATAAAATGAACAAAGTATGTGCTCCTTCCTCCCAGACAAACAGACACAGATATCTAACAAAAATTATTAATGATAAGACCTGGGGAAAATAGTGTTCTGGATGCAAAGGGACATAACCATGGAAGTCTTTTCTGATAAAGTACTAAAATATAAGAAAAAGAAAGTCAATCTAATAAAAGGGATAAGGAGAGGCCATCAAAATTATATATAAAACTAGGGGCCCAGTGAACAAAATTAATGCACGGGGGTTGGGGGGAGTCCCTCAGCCTGACCTGCACCCTCTCTAATATGGAGTTCTTGGGGACTCTCACAATCCAGGACCTCTGGTTTTTAACTGCTAACCTGCCTGTCTGCCCTAACCACTCTGCCTGCCTGCCTGCCTGCCTGCCTGATCCCCCTAACTGCCCTCCCCTGCCGGCCTGGTAACCCCTATTAACTTTCTTTTTTAATCTTATCCCCTTCATGCACAATTGTATTTGACTTCCTTATTGGCTTCTCCCTCTCACACAATTTTTCTCCATTATGTAACACTTTTCCTACTGACTCATCATTTATAAACTTTTCTTTCCTCCTTATTTCCTACTTCTGTTCCATCATCATTCTTCCCATTTTTTCTACTACCCTCCTTCTTTTCCCACATTCCTTCTTTCCTTTATCTTTACCCCTGCCCACCCTCCCCTTTTCCTTCCTTCCCACCTTAGTTTTTTTCTTCACTTTCTCCCTCTGACCTGCTTTGCTCCCTCCCCCATTCCTTCCTTCTTCCCATTCTCCTTTTAAGCTCTACCAGCTCCCCCTTTATAACTTTTCTTCCCTCCCTCTTTTTCTCATCCTACAGTTGCCATACATTATTCTCTACTTACTTCCACTGTTTTAATACCTATCTATCTACCTGCCTAATTATCCACTATCATTTATCTTTTTTTCTTTTCTGACTTCTACTTTTAAAATCTGCCCCCGGTACACAACTATACTTGGTTTTCATTATAGACCCTACAGTTCACTCATACATTCTCTTTTTTTAAACTCTGCTGTCCACTGACACTTTTATAAAGTTCTTCCCTCCCTCTTGTTCCGCCCCTCCCCCACTTGGTTACTTCCCCCCAAACTCTCCAGGCTGCTGCTCCCTCCACCCCACCCCCCTGCCCATCTCTCAGTCTCCTGGCTCCCCTGGGGGTTCACCCCAGCTCTGAAGGGAGACCGGGGCCTCTCACAGGAGACCACTGCCCCTGTGGCAGAGAAAATGGAGCCAGTGAGAGAGGAGGCCCAGGAGGCAGTGTGTATGTGAGAGAGAGAGGGAGCAGCCCTCCTTCCCTCCTTAAAGCTTCCATGGGGAGGGGGCGTTAACCCTCAGCTCAGGGCTCAGCCCCAGCCAGGTGGCAGCTGCCCATGCAGCCCCAGCACTGCAACTGCAAAGCAGGAGCATCTCCACCTCTGGACCATCCACCCCTCCATTCAGGGACCCACCAACAGCACAGCTTCTGTCTCCCCTGGACCGCAGTGTGGGTGGCTTCCGAGCTGCGGGCAGCTCACCTCTCCTGCCCGCAGCTGCAGCCTGGATCCTGGGGCAAGACGGAAGCTTAGCTGTCTGCCCTGCTGGACTATAGCCACAGGCGGCTCGCTTCTCCTGCCCACAGCTGCGGCCTGGATCCCAGGGCAGAGGTCTTCCGTTTGCCCTGCTGGACCACAGTGGGCAGCTTCTCCCATGGCTGAGGCCTCTGTCATCTTGGCTGGGCTAATTTGCATACAGTCGCTCTGATTGGCTGGTGGGCGTGGCTTAGGCATCCGGTAGAAACAGTCAATTTCAATATTACACTTTTATTAGAGTAGATGATAGGTTAAATGGTGTGATCAAGAAAAGACAATGATACTAATCAACTCACAGAAAACTTATTAAAGGGAACTGCTATGGCAGATATTGGATTAGGAAATCACTTCTCATCTATGCTCCAAGATAGCTTGGGTTTTTGCCCCAAAAGAAAGAGCTGAGTTCTCACAATATAAAAATTATAATTCTGAGCATTGCTAAAGATAGGAGATTATGTGAGGGGAAATTCCATTATCTGAGCCAACACAAATGTGCAAGAATTCTAGCTATAAAAGAACGCTAATCATTCCAATTATCCAGATGTTGTTACTTTGGATTTGAAAGAAAAAGAACAATAATAAGGAGGTTGGGGGTGCCTAAGAGATCTAATATCACTGACAGCACAATCGATATAATGAAAAATGACTAGTCTAGGGAAGAATGAAATGGACTATCTTACTGCCTAAACTTGGTCCACGGAATGAAATGTTAGCTAATAGAAGCGTCTGTCATCTGCCGTTCATGGTGGAGAGGGAGAGGAAGAAGGCATATTTCAGAGTACTTGTGAAATACCATTAAGACATGTCTGTCCCAACTCCCAGCCCTCTTAGAGCCGAGAATGGAAGTTGATGTGTATAGATCTTCCCTAATGGATAGGATTGTCCACACTCTGCAGTGCTCTTTTCCTGACAAGAGATTCCACATCCTGTCTGATGAGGAAAACAAAATCAGATTCCTCCACTTCCTCAACTTGACTCTGTGTCCCTGATCCTTGTTGTTTCCTCTGTCCCCATTCTCAACCCAATGCTCAATTAAGACCAAATCTACCTTTTCAGTGTGAAAGAGAAGATGAAAAAAAAAAAGTTCATGAATCCCTTTCTTGATTACCCAGGGATTTGTCTAACGGAGGTTTCATAAAGGATGGTCTGTAACAGTAGTGTAAATTTTTAAAAGCCATATGACACTTCCTTCACACAAAAGCTTAAGAGGAAATTCATATATAAAATAGATGAAGTGAAGCTACATCAGCTCAGTCCTTTCCTTTCTTGAAGGACTCTAAGGCCTAACAAATCCCATGATAATTAAGCCTCAGAGAGCCACAGTCCTGTGAAGAATACTCATCTCAGACCTATCCAGACAGCCCACCCTTGACCCTTGACCCTTGCTTGCCCCAGGCCTCACCAGTAACTAATCTCTCTGGCCAATGGTTTCAACCTAGACTCATCTCCATATTTTTCTGCTCATCTTCTACTCAGACCCATTGTCCACCTCATCACTTCTCCCAGCTTCTTCCCACTGTTAACTTCTCAGAAGATCCCCTTTACCTCCCTATCTTAGCTGAAACCTAATTCTCCTCTGAGAATAACATTTTTTCTATAATCTTTGCTGAGAGTGATAGTGTTCCATCTTCCATACACTGTTACCTCAGACCCACAGATAGGTTAGTGTCCCCCCTGCTTCCCTTGTGGCTTCCAGACTATGGTCATCCCTCTCCTTGCAAAAACCACTGCAACCTTTAGAATGTACACCATCTTAATAAATCTTATCATACTTCCTGCAGTTACCTCCTTATCTCCTTATCTCTGAATTTCATAAAAAAATTTACCACTTAGCTCTGCTCACCACAAAGATTGCCATTTTCACAATGAATCCAATGTTCATATTAAGGAATTAATTCAGTTTGCTTCTCCTTTCCTCCACTACCTTCATCTTCCTCACCAGCCTCTCATCAATTCAAGCGCATGGTCAAGGGTGCACTGAGGACCTTGTGGCCATTAGAAACTCAATTTTAAAAAATTCTGATATTTGACTACTGTTTTAACCCCCTCTCCCCCCATTTGCTCTGGTACCTTCTGCTGCCAAATTTCTCTGATTTCCCAAATATGCCAGTTAGCCTCCTGTGTCTCCACTTGCTTGCTTTTCTGTTATTATTTTCTTGCAAATGCTCTCGGCTTCCTCTGTAACTGCCACCTGGCAAAACTCCAACTCTAAAAGAATTACATCATTAACCTTTGCTGTACTTGCATCTAAACAGCTAAACATGTCTGCAATAACCACACCACCAAGCAAACTGGTTTCATTTTAATTGCATGAATATGAACTTCCAATTGCAACTCAATCCCACCATAGTGTATTATAACAATTTGTTATTTTATTCACCAAGACAACGTTCACACATTCTCTTATTTTCTCAAGACTCCCGTATCTCTGCCTTCCTTTTCAATTAGTGGGAGACTGTCCCTTGAACTTCAACAGAAAAGACTAGGACAAATAAAACAGAGTTTCTTCATCTTTTTGTCACTTTACCTGTTTTTAAAACACCTGCATTTATATCCTATTTTTTTTTCTTCTGTTACAACACAGGAGAGGGCCTTCATTCCATTAAACCCATTTCCATAGTTTCTGTGGATCCTGCTCACTGTCACCAGCTCAAAAACACACATTATTCAGTTGTTCCTTACCCTCCAACCTGGTTCCCCGCTTCCGTCACAGATAAACTTCTTAAAAGATATGTGTACACATTTCCTCAATTTTTTTTTCTCAATATATTCCAGACAAAGCAGGTTATAAATCAAAGTGTATATTTTGACACCTTTTTTAAAAAAAAACATATATATACTCCTGTACACATAGATTAGAAAACTAGACAACAGAAGAATGGTGGTTCTCTCGAAGAGATGGAATCAGACCTATTTGTTTTATGCTTCATTCTTAGAGACATTTCCTAGCTTTGTACATATACACTCATGCATGCAAATGTGTGATAATAAAAATATTTTAACTGAAATTCTGATTTGTAAAACTACTTCCCACACATTTTGTGAATTATGGCATACCACTGAAACCAAAGTTCCTATTTTTTCCTTACTGGGTTAAGTGACCTTGGGACAGAGGCAATCGCCCAAAGATTCAGGACCGCCCACTCCCACAATGCTAGCAGAACTCATTGCTAACACTTTATCTGGTTATTCCACATTGTGTTTTAGTCTTCAGAAATTCCATATGCTTGCTGCTATTATTGCCATACCTCTCAGGCAGAAATCTCTTAGAAAGCTCCTGCCCTCAGGCTAGATTTGTCAAGCCCAGACAGGCAGCTTTAAAGAGTGCCTGGATGAATAATACTCTGAGAGCCAATAATAAATAGCCCAGGAGAAGAAACCCAAGCACACCATTAAAATATTAAGAGAGTCGAGTTTTGATTATAAGGAAAAAATACAAGTACAGAAAAGAGAAAAGATCCCGAGGAGGAAATAGATGAGCAAAATAAATACGCAGGTTTTCTTTCAATTTCATTGGTCATTGGTGGAAGAATAGTGGAGACATATTCTTGCACAAAATTTATGGCTGAAGCTTTTTGTAGCTCATAGATGAGGACTCTTTCGAATGTTTCTTTGGCTATTTCTCAACCTATCATACCTTTTTTTTTCCCCACTCAGGAATGGCCAGCTGCTGTCATTCTTTAATTCCGGTGCTTCTGTGGAATGGCTGGGCTTTCTTCCCCACTCTGATTTTAATGCTCCCATGATTGGTCATTTCAGGCAAACAGCATGTAGTGAGATTTTTCACATCATAGCTCTATTAAACCAATCCTATTTGAACTCTTCCTCTCACCAGTTCACTGAAAATAACCTCCTAAGGATTGGAGAGTTTGAAAAGGGCAAAAGCTTTTGTTATCGCTTCGAGGAAAACTTTGTGTACAAAGAAAATATCAGACAAAACTACATCCATTCACATATCATGTTTACATATCCATTTAGGCTGGCTTTCAGAAGTCCTGTGGCATAATGACTAAACAGGGAACTGACTATAATAGAGATTAAAGGGTTACTTCTTTAAAGAACAGAAGCAGGAGCTAAAACAAATAGCTAATGATAAAAGCAGTAAAATACAAAAATGTTTGTGGTATGTGAAAATCACACAAATGTTGGGATTTAAAAAGGCAAATATAAATGCCTTCTAAATGTTTATCATAGCTTATTTATTCTCCAAATAAAGGAATTATTTCTTCCTGTTTTCCCTATTCCTTATCCTAACTTTACATATAAAAACAAAGAAATTTTGGCTGGGTAGCTCATTTGGTTAGAGCAACTCCTAATATCAAGGTTTCTCTCTCTCTCCCTCCTTTCTTCTATCTCTCTAAAATCAATAAATAAAAAGCAACTTTTAAGAAACACCAAGATATTGAAAAGATTAAAAAATAGCTTCCAGGAATCATCTGCCATAAGCAGCCCTCCATTTCAACCTACACGACCCTCCTTTTCCAATAAATGGGAACTCTGGGGAAGGGAGAAAGAGACAACATGTGAGAGAGAAACACTGATCAGTTGTCTCTCATACATTCCTCAAATGAGGATAGAACCTGTAACTCAAGCATGTGCCCTGACTGGGAATCAAACCCATGATCCTCTGATGCATTGCTCCAACCAACTGAGCCACACTGGCCAGGGCTTCTCCTTTTGCTTTCAATACCCTATTAGAAGAGCGTCCCTAAACCAATTATTTGTGTTTCACAGTTAATGAATTAATTTTTAATTGAATAGAGAGAGAGAGAGAGAGAGAGAGAGAGAGAGAGAAATATTAATTGGTTGCCTCTGATCGTACACCCTGAACAGCTATTGAATCCACAAACTGAGTATGTCCCCTGACCATGAATGGAACCCACCACCTTTTGGTGTATGGGAAGCTACTCCAACCAACTGAGCAACACCTGCCAGGGCAAAGTTAATTTATTTTACAATGTACATGAATATGCTATTCCATATTATCCTCACAGCTCCATGAGGTCGTGCAGGAATGATACTAGTTTTCCACACTAGGAATACATAAGGCTAGAGATGAGAATATCCCAAGGATGTAGATAGGATGTGTTGCACACCAGCATTTGAAACTATCACTTGTACCTCTGGCTGTGTGTGCCTGTCCTGACTGAGTCAGCAGGACCACATGCACACTACCCTACTCCCGTTACTGTGCCCATTATGTTAAGATCTTTGAGTATGGACCAATGATCTAGTCATTAGAACAGACAAGACCTCAAATATAATCTAGGATATGTAAAGTGCAAAAGAACATTTAAAGAAGAGAAATCTATAGCTTTGAAGTTTATGAGCATGAACATTGAAAAACAAGTTTAGATATTAAATATATAGTACTTAAATTATGTCAGTGTGAACTGAGGCATACTTTTAATTTTTCTTCAAATTGCACCTTATAATGTTGCTATTAGATTTGAATCTATAAATTAAAGTAACTAGTTTTTAACTTTGAAAGTTGGAGTGTTATATTAAATAGTAAGTTTGATTTTAAAAACCTGAAACATACATACTGATCTCTTAGTCCAGAACACATGCATATATGACTAAGAGTTTAGGTTTCCTCTTAGAAACTTTACATGGGGCTGAATAAATACCACCGAACACAGCTAATGCAATTGGAAGAACTACTTGTGCCAAGGGTGCCTGTCTTACAAACATAACCCTGTCATTGTGGCAAACATGCTGGGTAAAGTAGGAGGGTGAGTGAGCAGAGAACTCACTGGGAATTCAGCAGCAGTCCTCAGCTATACTGGGATCTGAGCAGCCATCCACCAATTTCTCATTTTCACCAGAAATGGCCTTAAAATTTTGATCAGATTCTTTTGAAAGTTAGGAGATTATGTAAAAGCATAAAATTCTGAGCATTTCCAGGTCATTTGTTGTGGAAAGGTATGATTTAGAAGAAAAAAATTAGATTTGGTGTCAGAAGACCCTTTGAGCTAGTCCTGGCTCTGACTCTAAACTACTCCTCATCTGTGAAAGGAGACCATTAAGCCCTTCAGAGTTCTGGTAGCGTTTGTTTGTGATGCAAGTGATATAGTTGTCAGCTCTCTGTTAAGGTCTCCTCTACAGCCAGTAGGAGCTGGGGCAGGCATGGAGGAAATGTGGGAGAAACCCATGGGAGGGCATGAATTAATTAAAGAATCAAATAGAATAAAAAACAAAACAAAATTGAACCTCTCTCAAATAGCAAGTACAAGAGGTTTTCTACTCTCAAGTATTGTTTATTGCTTATAATTTTCAACTCCACAATCAGTCCAGTGGAGACTAATAGAGGAAAATCTTTCTGGTTTTATTGAGTTATGTTTCACTATGGTAACTGCCTAAAACCAGTAATTCTTTAAAATATAGACTACAGTTAATATACAGTAAGAAATTTTGAAATGTTATAGCATTTCTCAAATGAAATACTTTAAATCAATTTTATTAAAATTTATTTATTAATTTACACTAGTACCTAATGATGTTCCTTTTTAATTATTTAAAATAGATCCATGAGACAAGTAAAGCAAGGATAAAAATATTCCTATTGGACATAGAACTATCAGAAGATATGAGAAATGGGACTAGAATGTCTTTGCCAAAGCTCTGGAAACTCAACTGCTTCTTTTTTTTCTGATAAAAATATATATATTCTTTATTTAAATATATAATTACTTTAACATATGTGTATGGAGAAAGATATTTCCTTATAATCTAGTCAACAAGGGCAATATTAATTCAGGGACTACTGAGCTAAAATACAATATACAGATGATGTATTATAGAACTGTATATCCAAAACCTATATAATTTTATGTACCAGTGTCATCCAATAAATTCTATAAAAATAAATAAACTCTATAAATATTTTATTAAATTTATTGGGATGACATTGGTCAATACGAACATATAGGTTTAGGTGTAAGTTGCTATGTTAAAAGATCTATATATTGAAACTGTGTCCACCACCAATGTCAAATCTCTCTTGCGCCACATATATTAAGGCCCTTCTTGACAGCATCTGCTTTCCAAACTGTAAATAACCTCAAATGACAACCATCAAGAACAGCTTCTTGTAGTATTGAATTACTTTTCTTTCACATGAGATAGAGTGAGTGAAGGCAGTATTTAATGCTTATTTTTAAGTTCTAGTTCCAAACATGGTTTTCACTAAAGAAGGCAAATAAATTAGTCATCTATGAAAATGGAGGTGTGGAAATAGTTCTTCCCAAGATTACACCAAGTTGGGTGAATATTTTGGTCCATAAGTTACAGGAAACCAGATTCATCCCCAGGTCTATTAGGCTGAGTCACTTAGAAGCCAGACTGTAAGGCAGCACTATCCAAAAGTAATATAATGTGATTCGTGTATGTAATTTTCAATTTTCTAGCCCTATTTTTAACATAACATATCCAAAATAGTACCATTTCAACATGTAACAATATAAAACTCATTAAAATGTTACATTTTTTTCATAATAAGTGTTTGAAATGTGGTATATATTTTATACTTAGAGAACATATCAAGTTGGATACTAAGTTTTTTTCGAAAATATTTTATGTGTATTTATATTTCATAAAAATTAGAGTTGAAAAAGTAAATTTGCATGCTTAAATTGTGCCAGATATACTTAAAAGTTTTCTAATAAAGCATACTTAAAAATTTTCCAATAACTAAATCTACTAAAAGTTTTAAAAATGTAAGTTAATTAAAATGGAAGAAAATTAAAAATTCAATTCCTCAGTCCCAGTAGCTGCCTTTCAATTATTCAGTAGCCACATGCGGCTGGTGGCTGCAGCATTGAACAGTGCAGCTGCTGGAGAAGGAGAAGGGTGATCATGCCCACGAGCGGTGCTGATGCCAATGCTAAAGAATTTTGATAATATAATAAGTCTATGGGGCATAATATTTCTGAAATATGACATCCTGTGTTTGTTTTTCCTCACCTAAATATTAGTTTCCTGAGACTACTATAAGAATTACCACAGACTTGGTGGCTTCAAACAACAGAAATTTATTCTCTCTCAGTTTCAAAGCCAGCAGAGCCACTCTCTCTAGGGACTCTCGGAAATAAATTCATCCTTGTCCCTTCCAGCTTCTGGTGGCTGCCCTAGTGGTCCTGGGCCTGTTCCAAAATCATTGCAATCTCTGCCAATCTTTTTTTAAAATATATTTTATTAATTTTTTACAGAGAGGGATAGAGAGTTAGAAACATCGATGAGAGAGAAACATCGATCAGCTGCCTCCTGCACACTCCCTACTGGGGATGTGCCCACAACCAAGGTACGTGCCCTTGACCGGAATCAAACCCAGGACCCTTGAGTCCGCAGGCTGACGCTCTATCCACTGAGCCAAACCAGTTAGGGCATCTCTGCCAATCTTCATGTCATCATCTCTCCTTGTGTCTGCTACAGCTCTGTTTTTCTCTCTTATAACACTTGTAAATAGCTACTGGGATTTGTAACAGCATTTAGGGTCCACAAGAATAATCCACAGTAATTCCCTCATTTTGAGATGCTTACCCGAATTGCATCTGCAAAGACCCCCTTTTACAAATAAAATAAGATATACAAATTCCGGGGATTAGACTTGACATCTTCGTGTGGTCAGTGTTAAACCTACTAAATTTGTAAAACTGTTTCTGTAACATGGAGGTTGAATGCTTTGGCAGAGGGGTCTCCTACCTGAATGATAAATACATGCAAATGCAGAGAAATCCAGGCCCACCAGCATCCCTGCTCCTACTCTGAAGGGCATTGCCCTGGTAGCAAGAGGGATCCTGAGCCAGCAAAGACTAATAAACTGCCAAAGGCTGAACAGGAACAATTAGAGATGTAAGGGCCAGGGAGGTACAAGTGGGCTGCTGCAGAGAGCTACCGGAGAGGGCAGGGGAATAAGCTATGGGGGTGGCGGGGGGGGGAGGGGGCGCCGGAGGTACAGAAGGGCGGCAGCGACCTACTGGCACAGGAATTCATGCGCAGGGCTGCTAGTAATTAATAAATAAGAATGTAACAATAAACTTTTTGTCTAGCTTACTTACAACTGTAAACCTACTTTGGCCCTACCCTGTATACATTGGTATCCTGATGAACACCTCCACTAACACAGGCACACTCTCTCTCACACACACATAGACACATCTACTAGTACACTTTCATCCCAAGATACTTGTTGTCAGAACCAAAGATTTTTCCAATATAATCTAATCTGAGTAGATGCAGCTGCCATTGCCCAGTGTAGGATGGTCTAGGGTACAGAATGCTCCAAAATGAAAATTATAAACTGCAGAAATGAGCAGTCACAGAGAAACACAGATGCTCTAAAAAGGAAAAGATGAGAAAATGGTTTATGCACATAATTGCACAATTTCCAGGGCTCCAGAAATATATCTATGATTGCGTGCCTATATGTTAATACTGTCATCTAAAATATACTAACTATAAGAAAAGAGAAAATTTAGGAAACAATTAAAAAGGTAAAGTTTGAATGTAAACAAGCAGGTTTGGCAGAAGAAAAAAATGGAAATATCCTCCCATGTGGTTCCTTTAGAAATTAATGGATAAGAATAAGGATTCAGAAGAATTCTGAGTGAAGTTGAGTACTCATCTCCTGTGTCCATGAATGATGGCTCTTGATTAATTATCAGACAGCTAGAGGTAAGACCATCAGAGACTCAAAATAACAGCATATTAATAGCTCTACTTAAGAAAAGAAGAGGAGAAGCTCCACTTACCACTTTATTATGGAAATTAAGCATTTAGTAGATATCTATATAATCCTGTTTATGAATTGACAAGGGATAATGTGCTCAAAGGGAAAATAAATTTTGGTTTCTTTTTCTTTCCCTGAAGGGTGGAAATTTTAATAGTCTGTAACAGTCTGGCAAGGGCTGCCTCCCTTTCCAGTTTATTTAGAGGAAATGCAAAGCAAGAGAACCCTATTCAACAAATTAAAGGAGGTGACAAATAAGCACATTCATTTCCAGGTTTTCTTTAAAGTTCTTTTTAGAAAGCTTGGTATTAACTAAATCAGGAAACAAACAAAAAAGTAAGATAATAAAAACAATTTTAAAAAAGGAGACATATGTAATACTCTTTGTAATACTTTAAACAATAAAACAAAATTAAAAAAAAACAACCACCTACTTTTCTTCAAGTCAATATAACAAGCATATCATGAGCACAGGCTCGGTGGTGGATTTCATAGCCTATGAAAAGCCCATTTCCCAAAATGGTAAAAGTTAATAAAACACATCAGAACCTCAGTCACCTGATTGGTTAGTCTTGAGTAATTGGTGAAAACAATTTCATTCTCAGAATAGTTTCTTTCTCTCCTCTTCCCCCTCCATGTCTCCCTACTACCTCCAGCCCTACTGTAGCATATCCTTTCCTGATTTTAGAGAAAGTTCACAAAAAGACAACAAACAAGTGTTGGTAATTGGACTATTACAAGCTTCCTTGGATAATCTGGGTAATTCTCAGCATTGTCACCAAATGTCTCTGCACTCTGTCAGGAAGCTGAAAGTAAGACGACTTCTTAGAAGGATTTTGGGAAGGTTTCTATTTTAAAAGGCAGCCAACCACCACCACAATTGGCCCTAATTACTTCTCTTGCTGGCAGTCTCAGGAGAGAGAACAAGGGCTGAATAGGTCAGGGAGACTTAAACTCCTTCTTATTAAAAGCTCTAGCCTCTATGGGCCAGAACTGAAGCACCTGGGGGAATGGTGCCTGTGGCGGAGACCCTTACAGCACTATCTGTCTTATGGGTAAATCAGATGCCAGCCTAGCACTTTCAATTTTGCATCCTTACTGGAATGAATTGATTAAATGAGAAAAAATAACAAAGAGGACAGAATGAGAGGCAGTGGAAATGAGGGGAAGTTATCTTCGGGTAGGAGAGCTCAGAGAATATAGTTACTTACTGTAGCTCAGGAAATCTGAGTCTTCCTCTAACTTGAAATGTGGACCTGAGGTCTCAGCACCTCTGAATTGTTCTGGGGTCACCTTGACTATTTTCTTCCTATTCTTCTTTCTTTTTTCGAATGTAAGGAGGAGATATTCAATTCGGTTGGTTTTCAGAAGGATGAGCCCAGGCCAGTCTCATAGATACTTTTCAGGTTGTAGCTATCTTTTGCATATTGATTCTGATAGTCTTCAACTTCACAAACTTCACAAAATATTTTTTTCTTTATTTGATGAAATGAAATAAAGTAAAAGGGAATCCACATAAACATGTTTGAGTCATTTAGAGGACCACTCTAAACCTCAACTTTGCTAACTGAATTTCATGCCCATATTTTTATCTTTTATAAGTCATAGAGGTCGAATGACATTATAGGGCATTGCTGCAAACAGAGACTCCCCAATAGTGCAGATGGGAATAGAACTCATTTTTTGAATACCCCAAAGTTGTATTCTTAGGGGCATGTGAAACCCCTTGGTTGATTTTTTTTCCATATAAAAGGGCTTTGTAAATGCACATGTGAGCAACTCTGATAAAGTATGGACACTTAGCTGATAACCTCCAATGGGAAGAAATCCCTTACTTCTTAGGAGGATAAAACCAGAGATAAAAGTCACAACTAGTCCTAGCTTGTTTCTCTCTCAAGTTAGACTCACACATGTTTATATCCTTTATGACCTGAAAGAGTTACCCAGAATTTTGCTGGGTTAAGATATGCAACCCTTGAGATTAGAGAGCTTCCAAAAGCAAGTGTCCTTGCCAACTTCCTTCTCTGTCTCTGCCTGTGTGTGTATGTGTATATATGTGTGTATGCATGTATGTGTGTATGTGTGTATGTGTGTGCATGTATGTGTAAGTTTTCATATGTACATGTAAAGTTATATCTGCATTGTAGAATTTAGGACATAAATAACCAAGCTAATTACAGAGATTCTTTGTGGAAATGCTACTATGTGCTTGAATATATACTAAGTGATTTCCATACATTAGTGCATTTCATCTCAGTACCATTGTAAGGTCTGTATTTTTATAGTCTCATTTTGCAGATAAAGAAATGGACTTTGGGCGAAATCCATTTTGCCAAACAACATACAAATATACTGTGGAGTGGAGTTCACATCTCATTCTTTCAGATACCATCGTCTTGTGTCTTTCTTCATCTTGCTTCATACAATGTCAAAAATTTCCTCTGGTAAGTTTACCAAAAAGAACATTCCATAGTATTACGTCTCATGTTAAGATCGTAACTCTCCATCTTTTTCCTGATTCAAAATCTTCACAGGTAAAGGCTAGAATTCTCTCATACCACAAATAGTTAAAAAAAGCAACTATGTACAAAAAAGGAGCACTTGATAGGTTGATATCTTTCTGCTATAGAATAATTTAAAAAATAATGAAAAGGATCGTTTTCCTTTTTGCAATCTGTTTCTTATTCCTGGATCGTTTGTCTTAGGTGTCATAGCTTTTGTGATGTCAAGGAGCAAACCTTGGCTTTGGAAAGTTAGACTCTAAAGGGCATAACCAAGGTGTCCTCTGAGTGCGGAAGGGACTGAGGAGGCTGCTGGGATTGGAAAGGGCTATGTCATAACAGTGGAGGTGACATGGCTCTAACACAAAGGAGGCACTAAATGAGGAGTAACAAAACAGATGAGCATCCCAGTAATGTTAGACACTTCAGAGCAGGGAGAGTGGGGAGTCATCACGCTATGCCAGCAGCACTAAAGACTTCTCTGAGGGCTATCCAGGCCTCCACTACTCAACATATAGAAAGAGCCAGGATTTGTAAAACACAAAGTAATACAGAAGAGGCTGCACTAATTAATGGGAGTGAGGCAGAAATATAAGTCTGTGTCAAATTCTCTAGAACCCCTTAAGAGTCAGGAGTTTCATAAAATTGAGTGTACAGGAAACTCCTTCTTCATCCAATGAATGAACAAAACAAAATAAATCTCCTCATGACAATTTGCCTTGACTCAACCAGTCTTGCCTGCTCTTGAGGCTTGACCCTTGACCTTAATGTATTTCAGAGTTTGTTATTGTTGTTTGTTGTTGTTGTTGTTAATCTGCACCCAAGGATATTGTTCCCATTGATTGTTAGAGAGATTGAAAGGGAGGGTGAAAGACAGAGAGAAACATCGATGTGAAAGAGACACATGGATTGGTTGCCTCTGACATGCACCTGCAACCCAGGTATGTGCCCTTGACAGGAATCAAATCTAAGACCCTTCAGTCTGAGGGCTGATGCTCTAACCACTGAACAAAATCAGCAAGGGCTGCACACACCAGAGTTTTAATTCTTGCAGACTTGATACCTGCTCAGCCCTGGCTCTGTGGACCTATATTTATTTCTACCTCAAACTGCGAAGCTTCTCACTTGCAATTTCAACAAACTCAGGCTAAAGGCTCTTCCTCAGTCTACTGAGACATTCAGCTTTGGGAAAATCCGGTGTCTGATACATTGAAAATAAAATAGACCCCAACAATGACAAATATTTCTTGCTGACAATTGTTCCACTTTATCAATTCAAGTTTTCCTTGGCCAATATCATTCCCTGGCCCCTGCATGTTGCCCTTTCCTGGAAATTCTTCCATTGTCTCATTCTGATATTTCTTAGAAGAGAGACCACAGACATTTGGCTGAAATGGATTACAAAAAACAAGCATTTATAAGCCAAAGCAGCCAATCTTTTTTGGATATTAAGGGAAAAGGCCAAGATGCTGGAGTCAACCTTCACAGCCTCCATCATTTTGCCTAGGTTTAGCCCTGACTGCCGGGAACTCTACTAAATCCAAGAAAAGCTGCTCATGGGTAAATTTTTTATATACGCCTGACAAAGGGGATTTTCTACACCGTGTAGTTTAGAGAGATGTTTGAAAGCTTTTACAATGTGTTTTACCAGTTTTAACATTCAAATCATCACTATCATGAAGTTGAAGACTTTTAAGAAAATAACTTATTTTCATAAAGCTCAGAGAAGAATAACATTGTCAGAAGAACGAAAATTTCATGAACAACTTTTAATATTAAAATCTCTGCAAACTGAAATAGGCCCTTAGTGAAGTCTCAATACTTTTCTATGACTGGCGGGGCAAGAAGTCCTATTGGGCAAAAATATACCAAATACATAAATAAATAAATAAACCTGTGACCTCCCTCTTTGTGGCGATGATGTGGTTCTTTTAATTTTTTTCTGGAGTGTGATAGCATCTCTTCAGATGGGAGATATGATGAAATCACAAGAGAGGCTGTTCCTTGTGACTTCAAGGTTAATAAGAGGGAAGCTTGGCAATGACAGAGCCAGCAGGCAGGGAGAAAAACCTCCTTTAAAGCTACAGATCGAAGGGTTGAAGTGATATCTATGTGACATTTCACCACTGATGTTCCTGATTAATTATCAACAACTCAAAAAAATATCAGTGTTAACAATGGGGACTCTTGACAGTTAAAAGGGACATAACCTCATTAAATCTTTGGGATATAGCTTCTCTCAAGTCATTTCATAGGTAGGAAAAATGTTCTCAAGTGTGTAAGTCAGAAAGAAGCTACATTAAATTCTCAGCATCAATATGATTTCAAAAGCATTTATTACAATAATAGCGGTTTCCATATGAGTTGTAATACATGTTCTGAAAACACGTGTTATAAATTGATCAAATATTTATTGCAGCACTGTTTATAATAATTCAAAATTAGAAAAGAGCCAATATGTCATTTAGTAGTGGAATTGATAAATAAAATATGGTATATTCATATGTTAGGCTTCACTGTAGTAAAAATGAATGCAGTCTATTTGTAACACTTTAAAATATGTCAGGCACTGTTCTAAGTGTTTTACATATATTAATTTAATTATCACAATAAATCTGTGAAGTGGATCTGATTATGTCCTAATTTTACTGAGGAAGAACTGAAAAACAAAAATATTTAAAAAATATTGTTCAAGGTCACACATTCAGAATGTCTGTCTCTACAATCTAGGCTTTTAACAAAATCATTTTACTATCTATGTTATAACTCAAACTGTCTAGGTCATTTTTAAAAAACACAAATTGCTTTCTATAAAAAAGATAAATTGAGTAATACTAAAACGTCACATTAAAATATCAAATCACAATATCATTCTATAACACATTCTGTCATGGATATTTATTGGAATACATCTATGCATCTCTTGTGTAATTAAGAAAAATTAAAATAAAACAGGTGTAATAAAAATTTTTTAAACAGAGACTAGATGACAAATCAACTACTTCTCTTCCAAATAAGGTATAAATTACTTAAGAGCCATGACCCTTCCATTTAGACCTTATCTCTTACTCCTGCTACTCCTATAGGAGGGAAACAGTTTTCAAACATATGCTGCATTTTGTCTATTTTATTCCACATGAATGAATTCATATGATACCTGTTTTGTTTTGTTTTCCTGACTCAAATAGAACAGACTGACAACTGTCATAGGGCAGGGTGGTTGTGGGGCTGGGTATAAAAGATGAGGAGATTAAAAAACAACAACAACAACAAACCAACAACAGAAACACAACTCATAGATACAGACAACAGTATGGTGATTACCAGACAGTAGTAGAAAAGAGTAAAGAGGGAATAAGTGATAACAAAAGGAGACTTGACTTTGTGTGGTGAACACACAATACAATATACAGATGATGTATTATAGAATTGTGTACCTGAAACATATATAATTTTATTGACCAATGTCACCCCAATAAATTCAATAAAAAAGAAGAAAACACTCCATATGATGCATTTCCTCCCTCTCAGGGAGCCTCTCCCCAGGTAGCTCTTTGGGGAGAATATCTAGTCACACCTGCTGGGGGCCTCAGTCTCTGGAGTATGGATACTGAATATCTTTTGACCTATGCTTTGAGTGCCAATCCCAATTTAAGTATAACAGGACATTCTTGTTGTCCATCTTGTTAGTCATAAATCTTCAATAACCAGTTATAGGCATGGCCCAGAAACAGGCTCACCACAGAGATTGCTGAACAGACTCCCTGAGAGGCTCCAAAAGAGACAATGAGAGGAGAGGTTGGGGACACAGACTCACCATCATTGGCATCACACTGGGGAAGATCAGTACTGTGGGTTCACTCCTTCCCCATTTCTTCCTGCTCACCCCTCAGGCAGATTTTTCCTGCAAGTCTGTGTTTCCATTCAAGGAAGTGGTATTTGAAAACACCAATGAGACCCTCAAATCCAGTAGTGACCTGTAACCAGCTGGTACTAGAGTGGAAATAGAGCCCAGTTCCTCCCTGCATCTCAGATTATAGCACTTCTTTCCAGCCAGCTCAGGAGAAGACTAGCATTCTGCTTTCCTTTTCTTTCTTCTAAATACTTTCATGTGCCTTACTTGCACCTGTCTCTTAACGGGATTCTTATCTTCCTTGTTCCTTTCCCTTCCTTGGTTCTCTTCTTTCTGCTCATTTCCCTGGATCTTTACTGCATCTTGGTGGGAAGTCTGGGGTTTCCTCACCAGCTGCTTCATCACATAAACCCAATAGGTGTTCACTCATATTGTGGGATCCCCACTGATTTGTTTTCCCCTTTAGCTTCAACTCCACAGTTGTATCGATAAACTTAACCTTAAAAAGGCACAGACCTCAGCAGAAACCAAAAACCCAAAATATTGACAAATGGTCTGAAAACACCATGAAGTCAGAAAGAGGAACCTGATAGTTTTGCAACATCTGCTTCTTTCGTTATCCTACTGGTAACTAACTGGAGATACAGAAGAGCTAGGCCAGAGAGCAAAAGATGGCATGTCTACATCCACATCTTTCTATAAAATTGTTGTTGTTCCCTCTCAGAGACAACCCCTTGGATGTATATAAACTATGATGTGCTTAACCCACAATACCACCAGCCTGGGATTCTGTGCTAGACAATCCACAGGAGCTGGTGGAGGTTGGGAAGGAGATGCATAGGCTAATACAATACCAATAAGCATCAGATTCTGTTCATATTATCCTATGAAATTCAGCCTCAAAGAGGGTTGGAAACTTATCCAAGTCACACCCTGAAAAGCAGCAGTCAGAGTTTAAATCCAGGTCTGCCCAAACCCATAGTGCACACTATTTCCCTGTCATAGTGTTGCTTTCCAGTGCAGCAGGATCAGCCCCAGGACCAGGACTCTTAAATCCGCGAATATATCAGTATATCAGTCAGTTGGAGAATCTTTTAAAAATATAAATTTGGTGGTCTTATTTCTAGCAGTTTTTATTTTTGATGTCTCAAGTAGGGCTATGGAATGCATATATGGTCTAAAAGTACTCCAGGTGAGTCTGATGATGAATTGAGTTTGAAGATCACTATTTTAAGGTATCTACAGCCAAAATTAAAGAAGCACTCATAAATATAGGGCTTGTTTTGATAACTCATTATGGAATTTTTAAACTACAACCTTATAAAAATTTACATTTGCTTAGTTTATATAATACCTAAGGGTGGGAAGTTTCAGAAATGTCTCCCTGTTATGCACAGAATTTCTAACTTTACTCACCTGTTTGCTGTCCCCCAGCTCCCTTGGCTTTCCCATAGTTGTAGTGCTGTAGGATTTGACCATCTGGTCTGGGTTTACCTTATCTGTACACTTCATACTTGCATAGAAGTCAGCATTAAAGAAAGTAATCTTGTTAACGGGCTCTCATACGACACCCTTTTTATCCTGCTGATCACCTGCCCTTCTCTAGGCCTTTTCTAACTTCATTCCTCTCTTTTTAGGTCCATCAATCAGAATCACATACCGTCCAGATGAACTAGGTTTTGTAATAAGGGCATTACTCTGGGTGTTCTTGGGGGAAACAATGCACTCATCCTAAAAAGGCAAATCCCAGTCTGCAACTTAATATAGCACAGAAAATACAAAGGGAGAGGAGACAGGCACATGAATAAAACTCTTCCTCTTTTCAGTCTTAGTCTATTCTTTTGCCTCTTTACATCTTAACATCTTAAAAGAGAGTGGGATTTGATGAGGGGACATCAGAGGAGCTGCAGTGACTGTGGAAGCAGAGCTGTTCATGATTTCCAGCTGGTCCATATAAAGATGGAAAGTTCTAAGCAACATTGTCTTTGTTACTGTCCTTCTAAATCCCCTATTTCTGGGTTTCCAGCCTTCCCTTTGCCTTCCTCTCTATTTCTCTAAAGACACTGCCCAAAGCATACTCCAAGTTGTCATCTTCTCCCAAACACTCATTCTCCCTGCATTCCTCCCACCCTCAAAAGAAATGTGCAAATTTGCAGAAATTTTGCTGAGCAAGCAGGCAGTCCTAAGGAGCTGGTGATCTGATTATGTAATTAAAGCAATTTACTCTGAGTGCGAAAGAATCTTAACCCTTCCAGGGAGCATATGAATTTTGCAAGGCACTTGTCAAACCTAAATAATCTATGATTGATCACATTTTTGAAGCATCAGACTATGCAGAAGTATAGGTCTAGGGGTGGGGGGTTTGGGTTTTAAAGAGATATTTGTTTCTATTTTTTTTTTTCATGCTGCTAGGCCAGGGTGGGAAGTGTGTGTGTGTGTGTGTGTGTGTGTGTGTGTGTGTGTGTGTGTGTGTTATAGGGAGAAAAAAAGAGATCCTGGGTTGCAACTGCATGCTTGATTCAGAGAGCGATACCTGTTAACTGATAGGATCTCAATTTTTCAAAATTCAAGTCTCAAAATTGTGGAGGAGTTTCTACGTTTTAAACTATTCCCTCTTTAATGCCTTTGCCTACCCACAGCATCAGTTTCTCATATTTTCTTGCAGACTGGTAATCTCTTTCTGGAGTTCATCAGAAATTCTTTATGTACCCTTTTATTTTTCTTATATTCCCTTTTTTTTCTCCCCATACAAATCTATCTTAGTGCCTACTATAAATTGAATTGCAGTCTCATAGAGTTGCGGCACTGGAAAGAACCTAAGAAATCCTCCAGTGATATTTGTCATCCTGCTTTGAACAGGCCCCTGTCATTATTGCAGTCTGTTGCCTATTCATTCTTTTTCCTGATAAACAATGAGCATGAATTACATTTCAGAAAATCCTTCTCCATTACCTTAGCCCAGGTGGTTTGTCTGAGTTGGAGTCCATCCTCTATGAGGGATGGTGGGCCCTGATTGACTTATGTAAGGAAGCAACTATTCTATACCTCCCCGCTCTGGCCACAGTAATTAGTTCAGGAGTGGAAACAGGCCAGGTATGGCTAAGGGGAATCAGGCCTGGACTTTCAATTAAACCATTGATGATAGAGCTCTTCCTGTAGATGTACAACAGAGGATAGAAGGTCTAAAGTGCTGAAGTGTTGTGGTCATCTTGTCACATGAAACTGAGCTCTGTTCAGAATGAAACCATGAGACAGGAGGGGAAGCGGGTCCTGTGGGCATCCTCAGCACCATGCTTCTAGCCTCCCTGTGACTAAGCCCGCCACTTCTCTGCCAATAAATTTCCCTTCTGAGTAACATCATTTTGAGCAGGGATTTCAATCATTTGCATCAGAGAGAATACAAAATCACAGGACCATGATGGAAATGCATTTACTTCTACTGGAGCCTATTACACTTTTCTAAATGCTAGGAAATCCTTCCAACTATCTTCTTTGAGTCATCTGTCCTTTTGTTCATGTGTTTTATTTAAAGCATTACAGAGATAATCAAAATTTCTTTCACTGTTATCATTCTAATATGCAAGCACAGTGAGCCTGGCATGCCCTCTTCTGGGTCCCCAAGTTTACAATTGTGTGGGCTAAATAATGAGTTACAGAAGTTTTTTTTGCATGACAGGTTCCCACGCATTGAATTATACACATTGTTATAGTTCTTATTTAAATGTGATTCCTGTAATGGAATACCACAGGACCATGTAGGTTTACAACCCTGATATTCCTCTCCCACCAACCCCATTAAAACTTTATTGTTATTTATGCAACCTAATAATACTATTTTTTTATTAGCTGCTGTATCACACTGGTGGTAACTCTGTCCTCCAAATAACCCAGCAAAATTTTCACATAAAATGGCAGTCACCTCTACCTTACATTTTTAGGATAACATTTTTATTATATAACAATACATATATGTGATAAGAAATTAGAAAACATAGATAAGCATAAAGAAGAAAATCTCACTCCTAAAATTATCCACCACATAATCCACTGACATTGTCCTGAATATCTCTCTACACATTTTGGTTTTCATGTATTTGTATATCTCTATATCCATAAACTTTATTTTATTAAAAAAAAAGTGGCTAAGAGGAATCAGGTCTGGACTTTTTCATTTAAAAAGTACACTTTTATTTTATTAAAAAAAAGACTATAGCATTCTTCTGTAGTCTGTTTTATCTCCTTTACATTAGCATATTTGCATGTGAAGGAGTAAATGCTTACTGTCTAATTTTTAGCGGCTGCTTGATAGTCCATGACTTGCTAGGATAGTGCTATGATTTGCTTGACCAATTGACTATTCGCTCTCTTTTAGATTTTCTTTCTTGTCTGCCACTAAACATTTTCCTGATTATTTCCTTAGACTAAGTCTCTCAGGTTGAACACCCACCTTAAAGGTTTTAAATATTTTAGAGCTTCCGTTGTATATTTTCACATTTCCTTCACTGGGATCAAACTAATGAACAATTCCATCAACAACATCCCAAACATCACTAGTTACTATGTATTAAAAAAACACAATACTATATTCAGCACATCTTCATCCCATTGCTTTTGGCCCAGAGGTTTGGCCTCTCAGTATTGTTTTAAATCTCAATTATTTCATTAATGCATTATTTATCTTCACTTCTTGTCACATTCACATCTACAACTGATAAGTCGCTTCTATGATATAATAACATTGATAAAAACCTTGACTAGGGCCATGTTAAGACTAAACTCTCTGAGAGGTCTTTCCATGTTGGTGGTAATGTATAAGTTAATACTCTGAGTTCAACACGCAAACTTTGTGCCTTCCTTACTATCACCCAACCCATTCCTTCATCTTGTCCACCAACATGGTGTATTGACAAAAACGTCAAGCTATACTTCTCTATGGATTTCCTTACCACATTCCCAGTAGCTCTCCCTTGAGATTAGAATTAAGCCCAAAGTAGCAATTCCCCCACTGTAACATATTATACCTTCAGAAAGATGAAACTGTCAGCAGAGCAAGTCAGGTCAATAATTTATCAGAGTCTGCTTTTAGTAGATATTTCAGAGTGAATACCCCCATGTAGACCATTTATAAAAGTGTCAAAACTGGCCCCAGGAGTAATTCCTATGAGTCCTAATTATTAGCCTTTCACTACATAAAGAAATGTATATTTATCTTATTTCTTCTGGTTTATTTTCTTCTTTTCTCCCATCCTATCTCCTATTATGCATTATTTCTTCTAACTCTATAGTGATTCATTTTAATAGCTTTTGTTTGGTAAAGTTATGAATGACTTATGTTCTAAAAATCCTCTTAAACTTCTCAAGACCACTTGTCCACATGTTAGAGACAGGGACAGTTCAGGGATATTCACATTGGAATGGGAAAGGGACACAGCCTAGGCAAGTTATTAAAGTGAAGTGCAACAGTCTTTAGCTATACTTAGATTAATGCCTACCATGCACATCTCACAGTGGTCCCAAGAATAGCAAATGAAAGAGTGTGTCTGTGTGTCTGTGTGCATTATCAAAAGCACCAAAGAATAGAATACAATCATTAATATATTTAATAAAATAATGCATATGTATATGTATTATTTCATTGGATCCTCAGAGAAGTTAGGGTTATAGCAATTGCAGTCAATGAAACAAGGAGACTCCAAGAGTTTGCTGGTACTTAGGGTAAGGGCCAGAGTTGAATCTCCAGTCCCAGCACATAAGATTCCAAACCAACGGCTCTTTGACTTTCCAAATTCTGAAGTATGTGGTTGCAAATAATTCACTACTTGTCATAGAATACCAAAGTCTGTGAATTTAACATAATATAAGGAATACAATTTAAAATGGTTCAAAATCATAGCTTTGGTTATGCCATTCTGACGCACTGGAATTGCATATTCTTCCTCAAGTGATATAAAAAGGGTTTGGAGGCATGGGACAGCTAGTATGAAATTAATTATTTACCCTTAACATCCAGACTTTCTGAAGGGCCCACAGGGAGCAGCAGATACTGACACCACTTTAATAAGCGTGCTGCCTGTAAATTATTGCTGTGCCTGACTTCAGTGTAAATGTTGTGGTGTTTTATCGAAATATGGGTAAGCCCATGGGAGTGTGTTGAGCATATGAATGTCATCTATTATCTGTGTCACAGCAGAGATGGTGGCCGGAAATGCTGGACAACACAAGGCTACAGCTCTGAATGGGATATAAAGTCATTAATACGATTCTCCTGAAAGGATCTCTTCATGGAGTATCTGATGAATGTATTTCCCCAAGGACAAAAAATACCATTATTTGAGGATTTGAGCCCACGTGACTAAATTTAGCTTTTTACATAAAGCAGATCCAATTGTAATTCCTCAGCTACCTAGATCCCATTTAATTAGGTTCCTTAAAACAAAGAAATGGATCCTTGATAGTAGAACAAGTACAGAGGCTTGGAATGACTAAGACTTCACATTATATAAACCATTTGAAAAGACAACAAGGGTAAGTAAGATACATGAAGGCCAGAACATAGAGAAGCTAATGTCCATCTCAGCTCTGTGTGACCTGCTGAATTTATATATATATATATATATATATATATATATAAAATAAAAGAGCAATATGCAAATTGACCATCACAAGATGGCTTCCCCCATGTGGTCAAAGATGGCCACCACAAGATGGCCAGCAAGGGAGGGCAGTTGGGGGGACCCAGGCCTACAGGGGAGGACAGTTGGGGGGGACCATCCTGGCAGGGGGAGGGCAGTTAGGGGCAATCAGGCCGGCACAGGAGCAGTTAGGCATTGATCAGACTGGCAGGGGAGTGGTTAGGGGCAATCGGCAGGCAAGAGGTCTGGAGCCAGCAGTCCTGGATTGTGAAAGGGATGTCCGATTGTCCTTTTAGGCCCAATCCCACCATGGGATCAAACCTAAATGGGCACTCAGACATCCCTCAAGGGGTCCCAGATTGGAAAGGGTGCATGTTGGGCTGAGGGACACCACCCCCATCCCCTACTCCCACTCCGTGCATGAATTTCGTGCACTGGGCCTTTACTTTTAGTGTGTGTGTATATACATATATATACACATGTGTATATATATGTGTGTGTGTGTGTGTGTGTGTGTATGTGTATACATACACCTATCATCCTTTAAGGTGGAATGGCAGAATGACCAGGATGACCAGTTGTTATGACCTGCACTGAGCACCTGGATTACCTGATCAGGGCCTGCTGGCCAACCTCCTGGTCCCTCCCCCTGCCAGCAGATGGCCCAAATGGGGAACAGAGAATTGGGAGTGGGCGGCAGCAGAAGTGGGTGGCACCAGGCCAAGGGGCTGCAGGCAGCCAGGGGAAGGAAGGCCCCGGGAGTCATCCAACCTCCTGGTTGGTCCCTGAAGGCTTTTGAAAAACTTCTTTCTGGGGAGGCTTTCCCCCCCCACAGCGGCGTGCAATTCCGCGCGAATCAAAGCTGTTAGCGGCAGAGCTGCCCGCCTTGGAGCTGCCCAATCTTTCCCTACACCAGTTGGATTGAGTCTGGTGTGGCAGGCAGAACACCTGGAGCCTCTGCCAGCAGAAACCTGGCAGGGGTGGGGCATGGACACAGTGTGCTGGGAGCTGGACCAAGGGCCGCCACTCGCTCTGCCTGGAGGCGTCCAGCTGTAGACCTCTGACCCCATTCACTGGTTCAGCGGTGGGGTGGAAAGCGACCTGGGAGAGTGAGGAAATGAGACTTGGGGCGAGCACCATGGGCGCAGTCCCTGTAACCTTCCCCTCCCAGGATAGTGCTGAGCCCCCTAACATCCCAAGCGCCAGGAGATAAACGTGGATTTGCAAAGAGGCAGGCACCTGAGGAGCTTCAGCTGGGGGAGGGGGATGAGAGGGGTTGCTCTGACACCCTCACCCTTTGCTTTAAGCCTTCATTCTCCTTCCCTAATACACGTTTCTTGAAGTACACGATGGTTTGTGTGTAGACATGCGATAAACGTGGGGAAAGCAAAGCTCTGTGCTTTAGAACAGAAGAGTCTGGAGTCTTTGGAGGGTCTCTCTCTCTCTCTCTCTCTCTCTCTCTCTCTCACACACACACACACACACACACACACACACACTCACTCACTCACTCACTCACTCCTTCCTCCCTTCTTCCCTGGCCTGGCGAATCTTATGCAGAAAGTTCACCTTAGCTCCTCAGAATCCACCCTCACTGGAGTGGCCTCTGTTTTTGTTGTTGTTATTGTTGTTTTCACAAGGTATTTTTCTAACCTCTAAACCTGCAGTGGGACATCCCCAGAGGGGTCTTGGATTGCGAGAGGGTGGAGGCTGGGCTGCGGGACCACCCTCACCCCTCCCACCCCCATGAATAAATTTCATGCACCTGGAATCTAGTATTTAAATAATTGAAATATCAAGTCCAGTCTTATGAATTCTCCTTAAACAATGACTATTAAAGAAGCCATGGGGTTTCTTGGGTGTATTTCTGGGTGGGTAATTCTGGATTGTAAGGTACATTTTTAACAATGGGCAGAGTTTAGTTTATTAATGATTACTCTTGTCAGATTTCTACATAATTTAAAAATATATTATTTGTTCTCTCTCCCTCTCTCTCTCTACCTCTCTCTCGCCAGACATGGAGGAAAATGTCACAGGCAGATCAAAAATAAGCAACAACTCTGGTCAGCAATCGCATACCAACAACATCAGAAAATGTTCTACAACAGTCAGGGGATATCTGCTCCACAAATAATAGAGAGAAATTATCTCTGATCTCTAACCAGCAGAAGGAACAACCTAACAGTTCTTCATCCACAGCCGGCAAGGACTCTGTTTAAAATGATCTGAACACTGAGTAATCACAGAAGCCAAGGTTTGAGCTTGTCTGCAATTATTAACAAGGACCCTGGCTGAGCCAGCAGCCATTCTGGGCACCCTCTGGGAGGCAGGGAAAGAACGAAAGGAACCAACATGATGAAAAGACAAGGGGAACCAGTGTGCAGTGCACTGCAGGCATGTCAGACTGAGGGAGAAGAAAGCAGAATATCAGAAGTCCACTTGGTGTTACTGCATATATTGCCATTGCATTCCATTATGCTTACATTAATGATAACAAGCTATATTGAAACTTCAATCCATAGGTTTCAAGCCCCTCAACTGAAGACTCCCACCAAGTATTGTTGTAATATTATTATCAATGACTGTACCAGGGGAACCTTAAATGACAATTGCAGTTAACATTCTAGCATAGAAAGAGGATAGGAGTGTGATCACTGATTAGGGTATAAACCAGCTAACATAGCACATTCATATCAATCCACTAAGTAGTAAAATTAATTCTTTTTCTTAGAGAGATTTTATTTTTGCTTACTTAAGGAAAAATAGATGTTTTAGATAAGAGCAATATTGTTCTACATTTAAAAAATAGAAATTAAAAAATAAAAACCTTCTGCTTTGAGTACAAGCACTTTAGTTTTGAAATTTAATTTGTAATTCAGAGTGAGCCAAACTGATACACAGAAAACAATAAATGGCATAATATAGTGATGAATTATCAGACCTTACTGTTTCCCCAATGACATTGTTTCTTGTTTCTTTCCTTATTTACATGTGTCAATGATTAAGCTGGCTCATACTTTTAAAATGCCAAGCAAATTTAGGAGGAAATATGTGATTGGTGTATATTGGTTTATTTTTTAAAGTTTAATTAACCATATTATCATTTAAAAAATCATGTCACTAACTCAGAATAAAGATTGTGGCTTCGAAGAGTACTACAAAGCATTTAACACTTGTCAAGGCTCTGCATATATTGAAACATTCAGGAAGATGAATTCCAAATTGTTGCCCTCTTCACTATCTTTCTTTATATTCCTACACCACTTCATATCTCCCTTTTTCATAGCATGCCACACTTATTTGCCAGTACCTTATCCATAAAAAATACCCCCAACCTTATCTTTCCTAGGCCACTATACATCCTCAGCACTCTGCACTAGGGAATATTCAGAACAATACATGTCAAATTAAACCTTTCTTCAAAGGTCACTGGTGCTGGTGGGGGTGAGGGGGGTGTGAGGGGAAGACCAGTTATGACAAGGTATGGGTGAAGAGTTCTATGATATCCAAATATTGATAAAAGGAGCAATAAAAAGTGATATTTCAATAAAATCAAAGCATCACATAACATAATGAACACCAGCATGTTCTACTCATAACCTTCAGCACATGCTTCCTGGCAGCAAGTGTTCATGTACATGTTCAGGTATTCTCTTTATCTCCTCCTCCCTCCCCCTCCTCCTCTCCCCTCCCTTCCTTCTCTCCCATCTTCCTTGGACTCCTCCTCCTGCTCCTCCTCCTCTTCCCCTCTCCCACACTCTCCTGGGATTGCTGGATTTCTAGCTCACCCCCTTCCTGTCCCTCTTTTCCTTTCCCTCATTTTCTTCTTTCTCTCTTTTCCCCCCTCTCTTTCTCTCCCTCTCACTCTTCCCCTGCTTAGTTGACAACAAGGTCATATAGTCTTTTCCCCCAGTTTATACTCTTTTAACAGTGACATTGGAAACCTTCAGTTCAACCTAAAATAATTTCAGAATACTGTACATGCAAAATCACAAACATATACTGAAAACACATACATCAAATTATTATTATTTACAGTTAGTTATATATTATTGAAGCATTATAAGAAAAACTTAAAATAAATTGAAAAAAATATATATCAATTAACACATCTCGTATGGCAGAAAGCTATTGGCCAATAGGAAATAAAACATGTTTATGAAGATCAAGTTTTTTTGGATCAATCTAATCACTCTCTATCTATGAATGACAAGTTAATGTCAGATGGCAGGAGAGTGACAGAGATGCTCTTGCTTGATACCATTAAAGTCTTGGTCTGCCTGATAATCGACAAAATGAACTAAAATGTAAAATTGTCTTTATGCTTTCTACAAAGTCTACAAATTGCAAAGTTCTATAACTAAAAGTTGAGCCTCTTTATGATGAAGATTTCAACAGCCTGCACACTGCACACTACAAGCTTCTCAGAAAAGATGTGCATCAATGTTAATTAAGCATTCATTAGAAAACAAGGCTAAGTGAGCCATGGGAAAAAACAGAAAGTAAGATCTAGCTGTTCATAATTTAACCCATCTTGATTAGACATTAAGGGTCAGAGTTTGGGGAAGATTACTACAGGGGGGGAGGAAAAGAGCAGTGACAAAGGAAATTTTTTCTCTTGCTTTTTATCTTTCATTTAAGATTTCAAGAACAGTTGTGCAAAAAGACTGAATGGGTATGTTCAAAGGGTCAGTACTGTGAGAAAGGAACTTGAATGGAGTTTAAGATCTCGCAAGAACTGATTAAGAAGGCTATTGCAAGAAAGCTAATTAAGGCAATTAACCCAGCATCAGGCAGAGCAGCTGGTGGGGATTTTTCAAGCAAAACCTGAACGAGCTTAGATGTCCCACTGTCAATGGCACAGGCCAGGGGCTCCTGGCTTTTATAAAAAAGATAAGAATAAATGGTAATTTAGGCTGGTGAAGAATCCAAGGATTTGAGTAAGTAAAGTAATAATTGATAATTGCTGAGGAGGAATTAAAATTGTCTAAGTGTACTTAAAAGTAATAATGTGTACTGAGAGTTCCTCAAAAACTGTAAGATGACAGGCACATTTTGACTTAATTCATCTCAGTTTCATCATAAATCTAATGTATACTAGTTAAGGCAAAACTTACTTTTCTTTTGTAAAATATCACAAATGGTTGGACCCTAAGAATCACATTATTTGATCCACTGTCTAATTATAAGTCATTGCTTACCCATTGTCACAAACTTGATGGAGAAATAGAATGAATTTTCTGGCCTGTGGCACTTCCCTTTCAAATTTGAATTAATTCTCTGCTCATAAACAAGCTAGGAAGCAGCAGGTAAGAACGCTTCGCTGAACTTGGAGAAGAAGAGACAGAAATTACTTAAGGAAAATGAACTGGTAGGGACCTAAGGTTCATTATCAGAAATGTCTCACCGATGGGATAAACAGAGGCCTGAACAAGGGTGGGGTTAAGTGTGTGTGTGAGGGATCAACCAAAGGACTTGCATGCATGCATATAAGCCTAACCAATGGACACAGACACCAGGGGGGTGGGGACATGAGCGGGGGGAGGGGGAGCAATTGGAGGATAAGGACACATATGTAATACCTTAATCAATAAAGAAAAAACTAAAGAAATAAAAAAAAGATTGAAAGCAGAGAAAATGGTCCAAAAAAGCCTAATGGAAATTATGAGTTGAGGTGGTTTTAGCTGAAGAAATAGAAGTGTCTCATCTCTGTTATAAAAAAGAAGATGAAAAGATTAATCTACACACTTCAAGTCTGAGAAAAAAAATAGGGGGGGGGGTTCAAATGTCAGTTCAATTTGGTGAATGAAATGGAAATCTATGCTAACAATTTGATTCCAGTGAACATGAACTTTATGGTATATTTAGTGGAAAACCAATAAAATAGGAATTTACATTCTTTTAAATAATGAATGCTAAGAGTCAATATATATGTTTTCAGTTTTAATAGTTTATAATTAACAAGTACTTCCTAAGTGTTTCATTGGATATTTACTTTGCAGGAATAATCTTGCATGAACTTTTTACAAACTTTTTGAGGTTAGGTGCCTTTTCACATCAATTTTCCACATGAGGAAATGGAGGCTTAAGAAACTAAGCCACTTTCTCAGAATTACAGAATAATACTACTGCTAAAATTCTACTTATATGAAAAAAAAATTACAAAGAAAAAAGTGTTTGCTAAATATTGAGTTGTATAATCAAACTTTTTAAACGCCTGATCATTATATTTAATTTAAGAATTAGCTTGTTAGAGTCTAAAAAATACTCTCCTGGAATGTTGAATGAAGTTGTATTGAATTGAAAATCTAATTCAGAGAGACTTTCACAACTTAAAAAATTGAAATTTCTCAACCATACAAATTGCACCCTTTGTCTTTCTTAAGTGTTTTAAAATTTTCTTTATAAAAGTTGTGCTAATTTACAACACTTTTTCTAGCAGCTTCCTAGCTTTTGTTTCCATTGTGAATGTTATCCTTTTAAATGCTTACATTTGGAACTGGTTATTGTTGATGTAGAGGAACATAATTGATTTTTGCGTGTAGATCTTGTTCAACTAGAACCATCTGGCCATCCATGTCCATTCTCTTTTAGGCAAGCTCCAGAGCCACCATTCATTAACTATCAAATATTCCTTGAGGAAAGACTGAAATCTGATTAAGAATAATTATGCTATGCAGAGTTATCAGTAAGAAGGGTTGAGTAAAGGTTTTCACTCATCCCTAGTAACTAACCAGCATAAAGATTCAGAGGGGAAGGCATCCAGAAGCTCATACACAGCAAAAACAGTATTAAAAGACACAACAGAGGAGGCACCTCTGAATCATCAAAGCTCTTTTTCATGGAACTCCTATCTACTCCTTCGTATTTACTTAATTATATGTACAGAAAGGTGAACAAATCAGAAGTATGCAGCTTGAATTTTCAGGAGGTGTCACATTCCATGAAAACAACAAGCAGATTGATAAACAGAATCCTCAGAATTCCCTGTAGGTCTTTAAGCTCATTTCAGTCTGTCCAATCATCCAAGTCAGAATATCTGGAGTCCCTGCTAAACTCCATTTCCATTGCATATCTGCAAACAACTCACTCTTTCAGCACCCCTTGATCCTTCATAATTATCACCTTTTTTCCAAGCTTTATTTTCACAGCGTACTCTTCTAGGCTCATAGCTCTCCTTCCTGGGAATTTGTGACACTTTTCTCTGTTTTTTCTAGTCTACAGCTCCTCTCACAAACCTCATGTGCACCATGACCTCATGTGATATCTCCTCTAAGAAGCCATTCTCAAACCCTCAAGGTGAATTCTGTTCCCTAATTGCCATATCTTACTCCCATAGTTCAATTTGCACGTTGTTTGGTAATTGTTTATTAGTTAGTCTCTTTCCCAAAATAATTTTTATTCATAGCTGTACCCACAAAGTACTGTAGAATAGCTGACATCTGGAGATGGTTATTGTGTGTCTATTGAACTGAAGGCAACAGGGTATAACTGCCTCTCCTCCTTTTAACAGGCAACCCTCAAACTATTGTGTTTTGTTTTGTGTGTGTTTTGCCCCAGACCAATTGCATAGATATTATGTTTTGGAATTAGTTTCCCCTCATAAGTCACTCTTTAATATTTATTTCAATTTGATTTTATCTGGAAAATACTGCTGTGTGACAGGGGATCCATAGAGTTATATGTTCTGATTTATGGTCCTAGAGGAGGGGTGGGGGTTGATCCTCCATTGGCATTCCTGTAATTACAATTTTCTGAATGCACACAAAAGAATCTAGGTCTGCAGAGATAATTTTAGTAGTGCTTTATACAGAGTTACTGTAGGTCCGTATTTAAATTAAGAGCTAGAAAAGAGGTCATGTCTGAGACAGGACACTTTTCTGTAGTGCATGGCACTTCTAATACGTGAGTTCAACAGCTTCTAATATTATTATTGTACAGTTTCACATCCTTCTGTAGGTTTTGTTTCTCTCTTTTTTCACCATGCAATGAGAGAAAGAAACACTTCAGAAATGAGAGATTTGTTTCCTAAGTCATAAAGATGAGCTTTGTAATCATTTTCCTTTAAGCAAGGAATTAAAGGATAATAAAAGTCCTAATTAAGGACCTCATTATCTTAACTAGATTTTCATATGCAAAATATTGTTATAAAGAAACTGCTATAGAATGGAAATACCTCCTGTACAGAGCAAACTCAAAGAAGACGCATTTCTGCCAGGATTTCTCTTTCACTTACATCTTCCTATCCATTCTCCTTTTCTTGGACTGCGAATGCTTGGCACCCTGTCCATGATTCCTTCTTCTTCTTTTAGTTGCCCAAACTTTCTGCCCTCTTTTGCTTTAAAAAATGGCATGAGACCTGACCGGGCTGACTCAGCAGATAGAGCGTCAGCCTGTGGACTGAAGGGTCCCAAGTTTGATTCCGGTCAAGGGCATGTACCTTGGTTGCGGACACAACCCCGGTGGGGAGTGTGCAGGAGGCAGCTGATTGATGTTTCTCTCTCATTGATGTTTCTAACTCTCTATCCCTCTCCCTTATTCTCTGTAAGGAATCAATAAAATATATTAAAAAAATAAAAAATAGCATGAGTCATTCAGTCATTCATGCAAATAGTAATTATTTAGCCTTTAATGTGAGCCAGACACATAGCTAGGAGTTTGGGAGGCACAGGTTAACATAGCATGTTCTTTTCTTTCTTGTTCTCTTGTCATTCATTCATCATTAGCCTCCCATGTGATAACTGTCTTAGTCTCTTTTTCTCTAAGAGCCAACTGTCTCTTCCAGAGTGGGCTTACAACCTTCATATTTTTTCAGCTCCCATCTCATATGCAATAATCCTAATATTATATTAGTCATTCTCAATGTATGATATGCCACAGCTAATATTATCGTATGATATCATTTGGGCTATTTTATTCCCTTTGCTATTAGTATATTAAAATAACAATTGGATCATTTTACAATGTTCCTTTGAAACTAAGCAAGACTGAGCTGCAAAATGATTCTCTCTGCTTGTCTGAGAAAATGGCAATAAGACATATTGACCTCCACTACATAGTATTTTGGGAATTTACGTTTACCCTAATACATTATAAGAATTGTTTGAAGGGGAGCTAAACATTCTAAACATTTTATACTAATTATTTGGTTTTAATATCAAACTCAAAATCTAAAAGGAGAAATGGGTTTCTCAAAGGAAAGTCCTGAGATTGGACCTTAGGCTAATTGATTAAGAAACTCCTACAGGTGGGATCTGGGAGTTTGGACATTTAAAAAATACTTTCAGAGACTAAACTTGGAGAACCACTGGAGCATGTTTTGAAGCCAGGAGATCCTGATGAAAACCCAGCTCTACATTGATTCTCTTCTATAAGCTTTAGTTTCCTCATTTTTAAAGTGAGATTAATAATACCTAGTTTATGAAGTTGTTAGGATTAAATAAAATTATGTACTTTTAAAAATTACCTAATTCCTAAAGAGCTCAACAATTTAAAGTATGTCCTATATGCGTCAAGAATATAATACCTTCTATTTTTGTATTTTTAAATTAAATGACAACTGATTTTTATACTTTCCTATTCAGCTTCATGAATTCAAATAATACCATATGGCATTAAGGAACCAAAAGCCAAATGGAAAGTTTCTTTGAAGATAAAGTAAAATGGACTAGAAAAATTATTTGATCAAATAAAGCGGAAAAGATGAACTACACGAAAAGTGAAGAGATGGATTTGTGTTTGCTTTGACAGTTTCATGCTTATTGCTGTTCATAACAGCTGGGCGCCTCCAATGCATTAGGCTCTGTAAAAGGAACAGAGGTAGAAAGGACCTGGGCCCTAAGGAGGCACATTATTGATCCAGGAGAAGCCTCACTGAAGGTGGGAGTCTAACCAAGAAAGACAGAAGGATCAGGGGGAGCTAGTCAGACCTCCTGGTTAGCAGAGAGTTAGTGACCACGCTGGGCGTGAGAAAAGGGGAGAATACAGAAATAAAAAAGCAGGCAGAATCCATCCTTACCAGCACGATCAGTGGGCCAGACAGAGGTGCCAAAGCCAGGCTGGTAAACAGGAGCAGATTAGAAAAGAGTCAGAACTAATGGCAAAAGTGGATGTATGGTCTATTCTAATAAATGTTCTTTAAGGAGAAAAACAAAGGCTTTCCCATCTGCATGGCATGTGCTAGGTGCTGAGTATATGTTCACTGAAAGAATAATGGTAAGGAAAGAAAGAGGTGATTATGTAGAAGTAATAATGACATTTATAAATGCAAAAATCATTTCTAACATTCAATATTTAGCACCGAACATATGTAATGTGCAAGACTCTATTGTGTGTGTGTGTGTGGGAGGGGGTGAGGGAGGGGCAAGGCTTAGCTACATAAATAATAATTTATTTTCTAAGCCCAAGTGTTTAGAATATTAAGATTAATAATAGTTCAGACATGTAGCATTGGAAAACACAGTATATTAAGTAAGAACTTTATTAAACCAAAGAACAACAGAATATATTGGCATCCCAAAACATCCACTTAAGACTTTTATGTGTTGAAATGATAAAACAAATCAATATTAGATTTTATATCACTTTCATCTATTTGGATATTTAATAAGATAGCTTGTGCAAAATGAATGTCTCAGAAAAATGTATTTTTCTTTTTTTTTAGGGAGGAGGTGGTCCTTAAAGGTCAATGTATCCACCAAGAATCGCTTGAAATAGTACTTCTGCTTCTGCTCTTTAACCAGCCTCCTGATTAGAAATGGTTTTTCAAATGTTTGCAAGATCATATTATACTAAGTGTGCTGTTATTATTTACTTTTCAGACACTTAGGCAATATTTTTAAACATTGTCCAAAGAAATATAAAAATGTGCCTAAAGAAAATTTAGCCATAAAATTCATCTTGTCTAAAACTGAATAAGCACTATTAGAGAGTAATATTTATAAATACTCTTAAAATGATAAATAAAATTTATTGCTCACTTGTTTTATGTATGGATATGTTTATTTCTACTAACAACTCAATGAGATAGATCCTACTAGGTTCTCCATCTTACAGATGAGAAAACTGAGGTACACAGAGGTAAGTGTCTGGGTTGCACAACTATATTGCTTATTTTTATCCAGTTTCAAACCTTAAACAATAAGTGGTTGTTTGAAAAATTTATATTTCTGAGAAAGAATGGGGATGCTAATTTTCATCCCCTGGATACTATTTCCAATATTTACAACCAGATGAAAACAGGGATATTATAAAAGTGAAATGTTATCCTCACTGATATTCTAGGAGAAATGAGTAATATATGCATTGTGTTCTTTTAGAAAAATCAGAAATAGATTGCATTTTTAACCCCAATTATTCAAAGGAGGTAGTGCTATATATCTCTTAAGATAGTTCTCTCTAGAAAATTAGAGAATACCTGAGTATGACATTTTCCTTTTCGGAGAGCCAGTATGCTAAAGAGATATAGGACAACCAGCAGAGAGCTGTCCAACAAATGTGGTGTTGGTGACAGCAGCAGATGGAAAGTAAACCATTGGTGTATTGGAAATAATCAGACATCATCCTACAGCTGGGAAATCAGCAAGAAATGAAGATCGGGGTTTCTCCTCATTAAATCTGTAATTAAGGTCTCATTCTGCTTTGTTGAAATCCTGCTGTGTTGGTGGGTAATACCTTCTCTGTACTGGAGTGAGGGAACCCCTATAAATGTCAGAGTGATAAGTTAATCAAAGGGTTATATGAAGATAGAGGAGGATTTGGTAAGACTTGGGAAGAACTACAAATAATCATAAAATGATTACCTATCTCAATCTGAAGTGGGACTTGAAGGATATAGGAAAATATTGAGGACTCTGTGTTTGCCAATATGAATTTTGATGGCTGGAATCAAAATCAGAAACTATTCTTGAAGCTTAATAAATACATTTCTCTGGCCTATATAAAATTAATAAGGTCTTTACTATGCATTAGAACTTTTACTGACACCATAGAAGTACCACCAATTCGATCCATGTGTACTTAGCCAAGTATTTAAGTTTAATAGAGGCAATTCAGAAATGATTTGTAGAGAAGAATTCTTGCCCAGCATTTGAATGTGAGACATGTATCCAGATTTCTTTAATAGTCCAATCCTCATTTGTTACCAATATCAACATGTTTAATTATTACCATCATACTAGGTTGAGACTCAAAAGGGCAGCAATGGAAGAATAAGAAAAGAACACCAAGAGCAACAACGCATCAGTAGAGACCAAGGCTAAGTCCATCCACACCCTCTTACCTCCACTTTCTATGTGTGCATGGTGAAGTTGAAGAGTGAAGAAAGCTGATAAGGGGAAAAATGATTCAGTTGAAATATGATGTTGGAGGAGAGCTCTACAGATACCCTGGACTGCCAGACAGATGAGCAAGTGTGGCCTAGAGCACATTAAACTTGAACCTTTGCTGAAGGCAAAAGTGACAAGGTCTGTCCTTTGATTACATCATGAGAAGTGAGAGTTCTTCAGAAAAGACAATAATGCTTGGAAAATAGAAGGCAGCTGGAAAAGAAGAAGAGAAAATATGAGACAACTGACTCCATAAAAGAAACTATAGGCACAGATCTGCAGGAGCTGAGCAGGGCTGCTTGGGCAGGACTGTGTGGGCACCACTCAATCATAAGAGTCCTCAGAAGTCAGAGCCTATTCATGGCATGTCACACGCGTCACAGTCACCTATATAATCACTTCAGGTGACAAGTTCTGCAAGGGTATTAATTTTTGCATATATACTTCTCCTATTATGGACCCATACATCTCTTCTAGACCCATACATCTCTTCTAGACTTAACAGCTTGGCCAGCTCTGATTTTCCTGAAATTGAACATACCAACATTGACTTTTTATAACTTGACAACTTAGAGCCTTCTGAGTTTTTCTCATGTGCAAACTACTTGTAGTACCTGTTGAATAAAACGTGATAAGCTTCTGAAATAACTTTCAATACATGCCCTCCCGGTGTGGCTTAGTGGTTTAGTGTCAACCCATGAACCAGGAGATCACGGTGCCATTCCTGGTCAGGTCACATGCCTGGGCTTCAGCCTGGATCCTCTGTAGGGGGCATGCAGAAGGCAGCCGATCAATAATTCTCATTATTGATGTTTCTATCTCTCTCTCCCGCTCCCCTCCTCTCAGAAATTAATAAAAACATAAATCTCCATATAACATTTTTTTGTCTTCTACAAAGAGAGAAAAGTGACTTGTAACTGAATATATGTAAATGAGATAAAACCCAAATGTCCATAGCAACTAAAGCAAAAGACAGGGTATCTTGAGAAAAGAAAGAAGGACCTATAGTCTTATTTTGTTTTTATGGCTTAGACATCGGCTTAAAATTCTCTCATCCAATAGGTTCCTAAATTCTGTCACCATGAAACTTTCAAAGAAATGTGGGCATATTTCATTGTGCTATAGATTAGAAAGATCCAAGAAGCAGAGTGTCTGGATGGAGACTATATATCTGTCACTCACTGGTTGTGTGACTATGTTCGGTAACTACGCTCAAGTGATAAACCTGCCAAAACCATTTCCTCACACCTCAAGTGGGAATAAAAATAATACCCATCTCACATGACATACCTAAAAGTGCTTTGTAAAAATGGTAAAGGACTATATAAATGTTAGCTGGCTGATGGTGTGGTTTTAGGAGCTGAATAAATCTCTAATACTTTCACTAACAGATTTCAATTTTCATTGAAGTGCCATCACCACTGCTTCCTCAGATTTCAGACCCCAATTTCCAGGTACGTCTTTCCCAGACACAAAAAATTGACTCCATCATATTTTAGGAAAAGTATTTTTTTTAAGAAGTGAATAACCAGACGATGTAGAATCACACTATGCCATGGGTGAAAACAGTCAGATTTAGTATATTCCAATTTCAATACATGTTCCAGAGCAAGACTTCTCAAAATTCAATGCACTCACAAGTCACCTGAGAGGAATTTTCTAAATACAGAATTTGATACAGAAAGTCTGAGGTAGCACCTGAGATTCTGCATTGCTCACAGGTTCCCAGGTAATGTCAATGCTGCTGATCTTCAGGCCACACTTTGAGTGGCAAAGCTCTAGACCATCTAGAACAAGGGTGGGGAATATCTATTCTGCGGGCCATATAACACCTGCAAAATTTGATCTGGCACTGCCAAGGCAACCACAGGCAGGACTGGAAATTCAATTAATCTAGGACCTTTTTTCATAGTAACATACATTTATGTTAAGTGAATTATATTAAGCAAATCCTATATAATAAAAGGGTAATATGCAAACTGACCCAAAGGCAGAATGACCAGAATGACCACTTGACAAGTCACTATGAGGCACACTGACCATCTCTTGGTCCCTCCCTGGCTGGCAGGCTCTGATTGCCTGATGGCGAATGGGGAACCAGGAGTGGGTGGCAGCGGGGGGCAGTTCTGCTGCCTGTAGCCCTGGAAGATGGCCCTGAATGCAGGCCACGCCTAGGGACCATACCTGTGCATGAATTTCATGTGCCAGGCCTCTAATGATGTTATAAATATCCAAATGGCCCTTGGCAGAAAAAGGTTCCCCACCCCTGCTTTAGTGGTAAGTTCTCCAATATGGTAACTAATAGTCAGATAGGGCCATTTACCTTTATATTAATTAATTTCAAGTTACATTAAAATTTATCCCACCATGCTAGCCACATTTCAAATGTTCACTAGCACATGTGGTTGGTGGTATCTCAGTGGACAGCACAGACGCAGGACATTCCCATAATTGACCCTAGAACACAACAGTATTGGGGGCGTTGCTTTGACCAACCAGTTTTCCCAAGCCCTCTAAAGTCATATCCTCTTGTGCATACTTTGTGTCAATGGTTCAATTGCCTGTGCCCTTTGCATAAAAGAAAAATATAAATGACCTCACTATGAGACACACACTTGGGGCAGTGATAATGGAAGATGGGATTTCTCTGAGTTTGAGCTTTTAGATAAAGAGGAAAAGAACTAAATGATAGTTCCCTAACAGCAGGAAAGAGAAGAGGGTCCAATAATTCCCAGTAAGAGAATGACTAAGAGCCAGCCTTGCTCCTCTCAAAGGAAGAGTGAAGTGATATTAATCAGCACACTATTGTATACAAAGAGGGTTCTCTCAGGAGAAGAGCAGTGCATCTGTCCCACTCACTCATCAAAGAGGCCTAACAGCTGAAAATGCTTGTGTCAAATCTCCACTCAGCCTCTTTTTCTCCCTGCTTTCCTTTCCTACTTCATTTGCCATTCTGTTCGCTGTTTAGCAATAAGCCTTTCATCAGATTAACATTTCAAACCTATTGTTGGTCTGTGCTGGCTTAAATGAACTATCATCATTAGTATTTCAAAACCTGTCTGGCTATGCCTGCAAGGGGGGAAAAGAAGGGCGAGAAGAAAAGGATAAAGAAATATGCCTGACTCATTAAATAAGTCATCCATAAGTAGTTGGTCAAGACAAACAAAAGGAGAATCCTTAGTATTTCAATCATTAATCAAGCCACAGACACAGATAGGAGGTAGAGAATTAGAGTGGTACCTTAAATGTATACATCCATCTCTATCTCTACCATTTCCATAAATATTTAGATCTACATTTGTATCTCCCCATTGAGCAATAAGGGAATAAAGGAATCTTTCTCAGGAAGATAAGGGAAAGAAGCCTGGAATCTCATTAATTCTCTTTCCTCTGTTTTTCTTTCCCTGTGGACAATATTAGTAATGACTGATTTCAAAGCAAAACTTATTACACAACAGATTTTCTACTTTTTGTGCTTTATCCATTTCAAAGATTTATATTCCCAAAAGTAAGTGAGGTGGCTCATCTTTCTATTTCCAGCAGTACCGATGTTGTGCTACTTTCAATGTATGTTTTGCATCATTTTACAGAACGTAGTTGAACTTACTGCCTTTTGGGCCAGGTAAGCCATCAGCTTTGCTTAGCCTGAGTTTCCGAGATGAACTTTTATGTAGATCAGAATTTCCTAGTAGGTGTATTCCTTGTTTATTCCATTTTATGCTAAAGTTTTCATCACTACACTTGTAATTGCAACACACATAAATTGTTTCCTGTTCCCCATCTCAAAGCCTGAGATAAAGTCTTAAAGCACGTTTTGGAATTAAAGGGTGAATTTCAAACGTAAGCAAGAATAGTTTTCTTTCTTTTCTTGTGAACTGAACATTTCCCACAGGTTACCATATCCCCTTGGTCTGGAAGCTTGTTTCTTGAGGTGATACATGTAAGGGAGATGCCTGAACACGGTGCTGAAAGCGTTATCTGTGGGAGCCCTTTGTGTCCCCACTGCTTGTCAGTAGAAAGGACTCTTGTGATGTCACAGGAAAATGAAATTTCTGGGACTAAATTGGGAGAATGAGTGACATTGTATTTACATGGAGTTAAATCCTTGAGTTTCCAATGACCCCTCTCCCTCCACCTCACCATGAGCTACTAGGATTAAAGCTATTGCCCAAAGTTCCCATGCCATACTTGCACAGTCCAATCCAGCATCAGGCTAGCTTAGCTTGTGTTCCCAGCTATAGTCCATCAGTCCATTGTCTGTGGGTTTCTAGGGCCATGTGGCGATGGAGGAACATGGTCAGTCAAATGCAAGGAAGCAGGAGCAAAGCAAGAGGAACGCGAGATGGAATTTCTTTAGGAATTTTAACTAGAGCATAACCAATTAAGCCTTCAGGATTTTGTGTGTTTATGGTGACTCTGCCCAAACCTAGTCAATTATCTTTTTTCAAGGTTAGGCTGACAGGCGCCTTCCCTACATCACCACGATTTTACTATGCATGCGCATCTTCCCTTCCCCCAGTGAGCTGCAGGGAATGGACAGGTGGTTCCCGGGAGTGTGAAATGCAGCTTGCTGGGTGAAACTGCCCAGATGGCCATGCTTATAGTGTCTGGCCTCCTTGTTTCTATTATTAACAACTAGCTAATTACAATAGTAACAGGGCGAGATTGCAGCCTTATGTAACGTTGAATCATACATATAGTGTGCACTGTATCTCTTTTCATGTATTTTTAAATTCTTTGATCCAGTCAAAAACAAAGTCTCTTTTGTAGCTCATGTGTTTAATACCACTTCCACTTGCCAATCTCCCATTTTAACAAAAAATCAGTCTTCTTAAACTCAGTGTCTACTGAGGGCTAAAAGTCATTAACATTTTGGTGTCACTGAATTTATAGTGTTTAACATTTTCCTTTTATTTATAGCACAGTATACTGATTTTTCTACTCAGGGTGATAATAAAATGTTTATTAAAAATAGTCTTTAAAGAAAATATTAATCTTATAAAGCAAGTGAATATGACAAATAATGAAAGAGTAGCAGTGATTTGAAGCATTTTTTTTTGCTTTGAGAGGTGAAAAGGAGAAATACATTACTCTTTAGCTATTAGCCCCTTACATATTAGTGGGTTCAACTTCTAAATCAATGACTGTACTCATGATACGATCTTTGGAAATAATGTGTCATAGAAACTGTGGGTGGGACAACGAGAGAGGAAATGTCTAATTCTTTTATAGAGTGAATACATAGGGCTGAAGAAAGTACCAGAGAGCATGCACACAGGTAGCAGGTGTGGCAGGAAATGACAAGCAGAAAAGCGGCAACAGCAGCAGATGTGCTAAGGAGCCAAAGGAAGAAAGTAAGAAAACTTTCCTCATCCATTCTCACTTGGTTGCTTTCAATATGGTGAGTTGCTTAGGGTTCTAAGGTGAGCAGACGTCCCGCTTTTGGTGGGACAGTCCTGATTTTTAACAATTTGTCCCGCATCCTGCGACGTTTTAAAAAAGTCCTGATTTTTGGAAAGAGACATATGTAATACTCTTTGTAATATTCTAAGTAATAAAAATAATTAAAGAACCCCCTTCCCCCGGTCATGGTGTCCTGCTTTACCAATGTTAAAATCTGGTCACCTTATGTTTGTCACAAGCTTTTCCCAATGGTTTTTAAGCATCTCTTGCTATCATTATGAAGGGAGAGGAAACACAAGATTTATTTACTACTAGAGGCCTGGATTTGTGCACTGGTGGGGTCCCTCAGCCTGGCCTTGCCCTCTCACTATCCGGGACCCCTTGAGGGATGTTGGACTGCCGATATGAGTCTGCAAGGATTGGGTGGAAACAGGCAGTCCAATATCCCCCGAGGGATGTAGCAGTACACAAAGCAGCAGGTGGCCAGGGAGGAGCCCAAGCCAAGGCCAGGCACTGCGCTGTTCCAGCTCATCCCAGCCTGTTGCACCTACTGCCACTGGTGGAGGCTGGAGAGGCTCCTGCCGCTGCAGCTGCTCTTCTCAGCCCTGAGCTGGGCTTCTGGCTGAGCTGTGCTCCCACTGTGGGAGTGCACTGATCAACAGGGGACAGGGCCTGCATTGGGCATCTGCCCCCTGGTGGTCAGTGCATGTCATAGTGACCAGTCAAACAGTCTAGCAGTGGAGTAGTCAACTAGTTGTAAGGGTCACTTAGGACTACACACACACACACACAAACACACACACACACACACACTGAGTGGCCAGATTATTATGACCACCCCAACAATACTTCATTGGACCACCTTTTGCCTTTAATACTGTGGCGATTCTTCCTGGCATTGACTCCACAAGATGTTGAAAGGTGACCCAAGGAATCTGACACAATGCCTGATGAATAGCACTGTCCAGTTCTGTGAGATTTGATGGTGTGGAACCAGCTGCCTGATAGCTCTTTTAACTTCATCCCACAAATGCTCAATTGGATTGAGATCTGGTGATTGCAGGGGCCACCTAAGCAAGGTACAGTCTCCCCCATGTTCTTGAAACCATTGCTACAACATTATGAACACTGTGGCATGGCGCATTATCTTATTGGAAGAAGCCCTCTCCGTTGGGATATGCCATCAATATGACAGGATGAACTTGATCAGCAATGATTCTTAGGTATATTGTGCTATTCAGACATTTGTAATGATCTGGCCCTCTAGCAACTTCAGAGTGAAATTATAGCTAATTTGCCTACAAACATCAGGTGGTTATAATAATCTGGCCACTCAGGATAGATAGATAGATAGATAGATAGATAGATAGATAGATAGA
>PVJC01002560.1:0-78216 GCA_004026665.1 Murina feae
CCCCCCCCCCAAATTTCTGATTCAGTAGGTTTGGGGTGGAGCCTGATGGTTCATCTGACTCTTAAGCCGATGCTGATGCTGCTCTTTGGGGACCCCACTTTGAGAACCGTTGCTCCTGGTTATTCCAGTAATGGCCTGTTGTTGGTCAGAAAAGAGCTAGGCTTTGACAAATCCCAACTCTTCTGAGGAATATGAGGACTGCATCCTTCAGTCCATAGCTATTTAAAGGATAATTCATATAAGACATAGGCTCCTTTTTAGGTAATAAATTACTATTGCTCACGACAGAACTTTAAATTGGACCCTAATTGAACAAATTATTAATTTTCAAGGTATAGACAAGGGCTATCTAAAACTGACATGAACATGGCATTGTGTTATAAATACCATCCACGTATCTTGAACGTTACATACAGTCCACGGCTTTACTAGGCCCATCAAGGACTGCTTTTGTAAACAGTGATTATTGGTTGAAAATAGAGCTATTTATATTGGTGGAGTTAATAAATCTATAAATAGATTTTAGTCAATTTATTAACTATTAGCCTTGATATTAAAATTATTCTTTATAAGTCAATTATTTTCTCTATGCAAGGATCTCAGCTGATGTTCTCATGGCTACATGAATCAGATAGCCTCATATTAATCCGAATTATTTGGTTTAGGTCTACTCTTACAAGTAACTAAGAGAATTATTTTTTTTCTAGTCACCAGACTAAGAAAATCATGTCTTAGTTAAAATGCGAATATTTATGAAATTTTGATGCTATTTGTGTGACATGCACTTTCTCCTTCATGAATAACAGTAACTTTTAAACAGAAAAATAATTTAATATTTCTTTAAGTAGAATAATAAAAAACTAAAATATATGTTCACTTTTCCCACTTTTTATTTTCCTCAGCAAGTTTATAGTAGAGTGGATGGGAGTTTGGAATGCTGATAATAGAAAACACAAAAAGTTTGAGTAATTTGCAATGTCAGAAAAAGTGGAGGAAAAGAAGCTTACCAAATTGTAAAAAACATCTTTCTAATAGAAAAAAACTAAAATGCTGAAACAAAAAAACATAGATACTTTCTTATAAAAATTGGGTCTCACCTACCCTTAATGTTGATGAGGCTGACAAGCCCATGGAGCTTTTTCACCCGTAAACATACCTGCTCCTCCTCCCCACACTCTACTTTGCACCTCTACAGGAAGAGGAAAAGAAATATATGTCATTGTGTTAATCTCTGAAAAATCTTTTCAGTAAAATTTTAACCTCTGCGATAGGCCAAGTGCAATAAATATCTTGCTTTTGTGTTGGGTGTACATATTAAAATCCCAACCTGCTTTTTAATGAGTCCTACATCTAAATTGCAGCTTTAGGATAATCACACTATTATACCAGATTAAAAAGAGAGGAAAAAACACCACCACGAAGAATTGATGGTAATTGGACCTGGTCTAGGTTGGAGCAGGGCACTTATTATTTCTGGCTGCTTCTCCTTTTTTAATGGGAAGTTCGCCCCGATGACCTTTGGCCATTTCTCACCTGATGACATAGAGTGCCCTGTTCTTGGCTTGAAAACACTCTAGTTAGTCTTACGGTTAGAGAAGAATTTTAGCAGATCCAGGGTTTGCAGCTAAAATCAGAGAGTGGTGAATATGCAGGTAGAATTCTGTTTACTCTCAAGCAAAGAGGGTTGTTTATTTGTCCCAAGTCAAAGTTTAAAGATTTGATATTGACTTTTCCAAAAATTAACATACTGGTGGAAACTGCACTTCAGCCATTTCCTTTAAAATAGGTGTCGTATTTTAAAGTGAAGTCATTGTGCTTAAAAACCAGATATGAGAAGGAGCATACTTGGTTATTGATAAGAGTAGGTCTTTAAGCGTTTTCCTACTATGATTCAGTGCCCTCTACACCCATAGTGGGTGGAGCCTGCAAGAGTTCCTCTTAGACAGAAAAGAAAATAGTTAATTTTAGCTTTTAGATGTTGGCCGCCCTTCATGGTAGGGAACAACAGTCTGGTGTTGTCAAAAACAAAGGGTAATGGTTCCTATTATATGAAATATAACCGCACACTAGTATGTATATAGCCCAACACCCTTCTTACCTGAGTTATTCTGATGAAAGTTCTATTTTAATCCAAATTACCTGCTTTGGGAACAGGGATGCTTCTCTCCGGGGGTAATTACCAGTGTAATCGAACTACCATCTGCTTGCCTTATGTTCTGTAGATGGCTCAAAGGAGATAGTTTTAGAAGAGACCTGGAAATGAAACATTTCAGGAGGGAGGAAATAAAGATAACTAAAAAGAGAGTAATAACTAGGAGTTTAAAGAGGAAAAGCATATGGTATTGAGCATATAACTTAAAAACCAGCATCCTAGACCCCTGCTCCAACTGAGGGTTCCTTGGGAGTAAGAACTGATAGAAATCCAAGGCTAGAACAGAGTGACCCATAAGCCTAAGGGGAATCTCCAACGGGTCCCAGTGGAGAGGAGCAGCAGATGGTATTCATTTGTGATTTTGTGGTGAAAGAGCAGCCGCAGGCTAGGTGTAACCAGCAGAGGCTTGCTTTCCATATTCTGAGACAAAACTTTAAAAGGAAAGCTTGAGTCCCCTGGAGAATTTCCATGCAGTCATCATTCATTTGAAACCATATATTGAACACCTCCGAAGCAGGATGTCTTTCCTGAAGCTCTTAGGGCAGATATGCTGATGCTAAGTTACTGGTCCTGCCCTTGGAGATTGCATAATGCAATGGGGAAGCAGGGGAGGTAAGGTGTGTGCATGTCCAGATAACCAGGGCACTCGAGTGCCACATTGGGGAGACAGAAGTGCTCCAGGGTTAGGGCCCTGGCGGGGTTTTCTGGAGGATGTGGATTTGAACTGGGCCTGTGTAGGTGGAAAGAATTGGCTAAGCAGTGAAGGGCCACCTAATATGGAGGTGGAAGTCAACACAAAAAGTCAGGCACCTTAAGTAGAGTGTTCAGGATTTTAATATTTATCCTCTAATTATATAAATGTTTTTCACGTTTGAAATACATCTGAAATGTGATTCTGCATTCTTGGGCGATTAAGCTGTACTTGAAAATATGTGCACAATCAACCTTCAGTAGTTTTAGCTTTAGCATATGTTAATTCTGCAGCTGTGACCCCAGAAATAGAATTTGAGTGAGAATAATTTTTGTTGTCATTAATTTTTTAGCTTTGGCAAACAAAAGGGGAATGGCTTGAATTGTAAAAGCCACCGATCCTGTCAGAGCCTCTCACACGTAAAGGCAGGCTGGGGTCCTGTTTGGAGGAACCAGAATTTCTATTGTAACCCTGGGCCCTTTACTACACATAAATTGGTCTCTGTCTCTTTCTCTTGGTGTCAGTGGTTGAATCTGTATAACGGGCACACTTGCATCAATCATATTTCTACTGTCATGAAATAAATAACATATTTTCATAATTTTGAAACTGTAAAAAATAATTTTGGGATACATGATTTTTCCCCCCACAAACATGTTGTTTAGCTACTTTTTAAAAAAGATAGTGAAAACATTGAAATCATCACCCTAAGTATAGTAAACCATATTTATTCATGACATATTCCTTTTAGTGTTTTTCTTTCCTTCCTTAATTTTGATCAGTTTTTATAAGTTGCACCTCCTCCCTCTCACACCCTATCCACACATAAGTCTCCTCTGCACACTTGCTCCCTGACAGCCTTCAAGTCTGTCAGCAGCAGAAACCTGGACTTTCTGCAGATCTGGTTCCATCGACTGAGGTGTGAATCATGTTTAATTAAAACCTGTCACTTAGAAGTAAATGAAAGAGCATTTAACTTCCGTTCTTTCCACCTCGTCTCCTCCATACCCACCAGACTTCCTGCTGCTTGTGGCTAGAGCTGAACACCGATGCCCTTCTGGGTCCCTGAGCTGCCTGAGGGCACACTCACACTGCAGGTTCAATGATGCAGAATAGTCTTTGCTTCCTGTCCATCCTCTTCTCGTGCAAACATCCAAGGTGTGGGAAGACACCAGGTACATGAGCTTCCCTGCTCTCCCTTCCTCAAAGATTCTTTCCTCTCCCAGACACCTGGAGTCCTGCAGGATGCAAAGGTACACTTCACTACTGCCCCACTGTGGTGGTAACTGATGATGACTCTCATGAGATCTCCCACCTTTTCAGAACTCTCAACTCCAGTCTTCACTTGGCTATCCCTTTAACATCACAGATTCCCTCTGAGCCCAGCCGTCCAGTTGGGGCAGCCCCTTGGATGTTCTGTGTCCTGTGGATGATTCTACCAGGAAAGCCCTGGTGAAAACTTGCTGGGGCTGAGCTACAGGTCCATTGCTCAAGAGCAGTGTGAAGTCAGGGGATGGGCAACATGGAAGGCATGAGCCACTGGTGAATGGGATGGTGGAAAGCCAACCATGAGTTGGAAAGGCTGGCTGCTAAGAAGTCAGAATAAAAGCAGATTAGGTGGGAGACCATGTGAAGGCAAATCTTGCTTTAAAATTAATATGAATAATATTTACCTAACACAAGTTTCTTTTATAGATAATGAGTGGCCTGGTGCATGAAATTTGTGCACAGGGAAGGGGTTCCCTCAGCCCAACCTGCACCCTCTCCAATTGGACATCCCTCTCCTAACTGGGGACCACTGGCTCCTAACCACTCACCTGCCTGCCTGCCTGATTGTCCCTAACCCTCTGCCTGCCTCATCGCCCCTAACTGCTCTCCCCTGCCAACTTGATCTTGTCCCCAACTGCTCTCCTCTGTTGGCCTGATCTTGCCCCCAATGTCCCTCTCCTGCAGCCCTTATCTTGCCCCCAACTGTTCTCCCCTGCGGACCTGATCTCACCCCCCAACTGCCCTCTCTGCCTCGGCCCCTATGACAATAGCTTTGTTCAGAAGGAAGTCAGATGTCTGGAAGATGGCTGGTCGATCTGGTCTAAATAGCATATTACCCTTTTATTAGTATAGATAGATTTTATAGGATAGGAATGCTTAAATGGGGGGGGGCATTTTTCAGCAGGAGGAGATGCTCTTTGCAGATAAAAATATATAATCCCTACATCTGTACTGATAGCCAGCCATATGCACTATACTGCCAAACTGGTCATTAAAAAATTGAACTGCTTTCTTATACCTTACACCAAGTAGCTGTTGCCCTTAAAACCCCTCCTCAATCCCCCACCTTAGTTTCTGCCTTCACAGTTCACCCAGATTAGGTTCTGATTGGTCAGTTTCTATGCCAGTCAGTTTCAAAAGCTCTGCCTCCTAGGCAGCCATTGGCTCCTCACAGTTCACCCAGATTTGGTTCTGACTGGTTGGATTCTAAGCCAGTCAGTGTCTCTGGGTATATTTCTGGGCCTTATCAGAGAGGCAGGGCTGATCAGCAACCCTTTTGGAGCCCCAGAGAGAAACAGAGGGTGGCTGCTGGCGAAAACCCGAGAGAAAGAGAGAGGCAATAGCCGATCAACAACTACCATGGAGGCTGTGGATCAGACCCTGCCTCTCTCTTTGGGCCTCTCTCCAGGCCTGATCTGCAGCCCCCTTGGAAGTCAGTGCTGGGTTGCAGCACTCACAACAGCGGCAGTCAGTGCTGGGTCAGCACGGCAACCCAGCACTGACTGCAGGACTGACTTCTGGTCAGTCAAGCCTTCGGTCGTTATGGACCCTAAGTTTTTATATATTAGGATTTGGTACACTGTGATGGGTTGGGGGAATATACCTAAAATTTTCAGAAGTACTACACAAATTTGTATGTCTGTACATGAACTTACTATCTTTTGTTTCCTTCTGTTGTGTTGCCTATGAATGGCATTGTGATTCTCCCAGCTACTCAAGGCTCTGTGAGTCCTTCCCCTCTGCTCCTCCTTCCTATCCATTTCATTGAGCTCTATTAGTTCTGTCTCTGAGGTATCCCTCCTACCCTTTGGCTTTTTCCTTTTCTCTCTCTGTGGCCTTTGCAGTACCCTCTTTATTGGTCTTGCCTCCAGCTGTGCTCTACTACACTTTTTACACACAGCTAGCAATCTTCCCAAAGCAACCTTTGATTATTTACTCACATAGTCCAAACCTTTCAGAGCTTTCCCATTCCTTTTAGAATAAAGAGCAATTTCCCAGCTGGCATGCTAGGCTCTCTTTGATCTGATTTCAACATGTTCTAACAGGTATGCTTCACATCATTCCCCTTCCTCCTGAGTCATTGCTGCAGGCAAATTCATGGGAACACTACTCTCTACTCCAATATTTCACGTTTTCTCACCTTTGTAGGTGCCCTTCCCCCTGCTATCACATTCCCCTTTCACCCTACCTCTACACTGCCAAATAATCAAATCCTACCTGTTCTTCCCCAGTTCAAATGGCACATCCTCTATGAAAGCTACCATCATCTTAACAGCTAGGATGGAATTAATCTTTACCTTCTCTAAACGGCAAGGCATTTTATTTATCCTTGTTTTAGTTTACTTTTTCTGTTGTGTTTATGTTTTATCATTTCTTATAGCACTGAAATATAATGAAGGCTAAGACAATATTTAGTTCAGTTTTGTAGCCGCCTAGTTCTTAACACAGTGCTTTGATCACAGATGGTATATAATTAATGTTATTTGAACAAATTAATAAATGAGTGAAATAAAGCATAACTATCCATTCACGTAAATATATGTGCTAGAAATCTTTTATGCATTTTGCAGTGGTCCGAGGTTTTCAGTGAATGCAGCTTATTGCAGGATGTTTGAGTTAGGTTTAGTGGGAGCTGAAAGGAAAGGTGAACTTATACTTCTAAATAGTTTGATTTGAGAGGAAGTTATTTGTTAAAATGGCTTCTGGAAAGTAAGTGATAGCATGATGATTCATACAGAGATGAATGCAGCCACAGAGTGTATTATTTTGGAAGCATTATTTCAGGGGGTTGGGCCAGCAAGCATACATTCTGTCTGTAATTCCACAAGGCTGCAAGTTTTGTTCTTACTGTTGCCTTTTGATTTTGCTTACCCACTTGTCCATTTCACCAGGAAAGTGTCTTCCCTGAGTCCTAAATGAGGATACTGAAATTTCCTCAGAAGGCAAAAAATAGCATTCTTTATGTATATTTCATACTTCCCTGCAATTTCCTGGCATCACTATCAAAACACAGAATTCTATCTTCTTTTCTTATTGACACCATCAAAGTGTAGCTGTCTAATACTTTGTTGAGAGGATCAGACTAGCATGATGTGAGCCCTATCATATCTTTTTTGGATTGGGGGCTTGGAGAACTTAAAAGGGAAAGAACAAATTCTAGATGAAAGTTAGTTTATATAAGCAAAAATCAGAAGCAATATTTCCTTCACTCAGAATGCAAATGTTTCCTCAAATCTTACATATTGATGTAAAGAAGAGGATTTCACAGTTGGTGTCCAAATAAGGGTGGTTTGGGAAGCTGTATTCATTCAAGTAACACAAGTTTACTAGGAATGTGTGGCAGTCCAAGGGCATTCTGAGATGAATGGATGGAAAGAATCTAACTTGGAAAATATTTAAGTTATGAAGGACGAGGCTAGTTCCACTGAATACAGTCACTCTTGGCACTTCCTGTGATAGAGCTCTAAGCTGAACAGGACCACTGGAGATAATTCTGGCCTCCCAAGTTGAAGTGGCCGAGTTTGTAAGACACGCAGGGATATACTGGAGAAGAGACACTTCTATCACAGAGAAGAGGCGGTCCATGCTGAGGGAAGAATAGGAAAACAGCATGATCAGGGTTAATGAAATATAGGAATAATCTAGTAGGGAACTGATGGAGGAGAGAGTAGGAGATCTGTGCTGGGTTCTCACCTACCCACTGAGGTCTTGTAGTCAACTGGTGAATACAAAAGAGGAAGTAAATATTTGGAAAGGGCAGCCCAGCTAAAGGAAGAAAAGAGGTTTATTTGGGGAGAATGGAATCATGCTCTCTAGGCAAACTTTATCCTCAGCTAAAAGAGTCTATTACAGTGCCAGCTGGAGTGATGGCTGGCTTAGCATAGGTGGTTATCACAATGTGGTCAAGCATACCACACAGGTAACTGCTTTCTACTTTGGGCATGACTTGCTGTCTAGCAGTTCATTCACAGGTGTGTATAGGGGTCAGAAGATATGTTTTTGTTTTGTAAGTCGAGCTCAAAATAAAGGTGGTGTGAAGGAGAGTTCTATCATGTCACCTTTATTAAACTATCTGCATGGGTCTCACCTGCAAGTCTGTATGTAGGGGTAAATGTGTGTGCATGCACTATTTGTCAGTGTGTGGGAATGGGAGTCTAGGTGTGTATATGTATAGTTAGGTATGAAGGAATGTCTATTAAGTGAATATAGATATGTGTGATATATGTACATGGAATTTTTCTGTGTTTGTTTTCATGTGTGTATAGGGCTGGAGATCCTGCAAGGGAGAAATGGGAGGGAGTCATATTTGAATTGTCATTTATTGGAAGAAGCTATGTGTATATAGATGATTCAGTCTTAATAAAGTTTTCTACTCATCCACTTATGCATTCTTTGTTTAGAGTGGATTATATTTTCCTATAATCTAAAATTCTTCATGGATTACTACAATCTCTCTATATACAATCTACTCTATAAAAGCAAAATATTAAAATTAACTGTTTCTCCAAGACAGGGTAAGCCATGCCCACCAGCCAATCAGAGCGGCTGTATGCAAATTAGCCCAGCCAACATGGCGGCTGCCACTCACGAACCTGAGTAAACAGCCCTTTCCATTGCGGCAGGAGCGAAAGTGAAGCTGCGCCCGCTCAGCTCAGCTCCGATTAAACTGCCTCTAGCAAAACACAGATTTGAAACAGTGTAACAATCATAGAAACCTCCAGAGCTGAAGGAAAGAGCAGCTCGGACCTAACCAGTAAAAGTAACAATTGTTTCATTATAGACACTGCGAGGTGAAGCAGAGGAGCCTTCGTTAGTTAGAAGGCCGCCTTAAAGGAACAGTGTATCAGTTATAGAAGATAACCCCAGGCCTTAAAGGAACAGCATCAATTATAGGAGAGAAACCACAGAAACCTGTGTCCAGCCAGTCTTGCTGGGATGTTGGGTCAATGGGAGCTGTGGGCAGCCTTAAAGCCCCTCACCCAGGCTGGTCAGGCACGCCAGCAGGTGGGCATCCCCCAAGGGGTCCCAGACTGCGAGAGGGCACAGGCCGAGCTGAGGGACCTCCCGAGTGCACAGAGCGGCTGCAGGGTGGGACAGCGCAGGACCCAGGACCCGTGAGTGGGAAAGAGGCGGCAGGGTTGGAGGGCACCGGGGAGCGGGAAAGAGGAGGTGTGGGGGGGGGGTCTCAGCCTGCTTGGTGGCTGCCCAGGCCCCTTGAGGGGCATCGTGGAGCAGGAAAGCAAGGCTGCAGGGGCCGGGGTCCTGCTTGGCAGCTCCTCAGACCCCTTGGTGGCACAGGGAAGTGGGAAAGGAAGGCAGCAGGAGATGGGTGAGTGGGAAAGAGTTGGTGGCCTGCTTGGCGGCTTCCCAGGTCCCTTCCGGGGATCAGGGAGCAGGAAAAGGCTGGCCTGACCACGAGGCGGGGTTTTCCCTGCTTTCTGGTGGCTGGAGGAAGATGGGCAGTAGGCAAGCTTGGGAGGCAGGCCGCACCCAGCCCTGGCCACGCTCAGAAAAGAGAACAACATGCAGGGGAGGGCAAGAGTCTGAGAGATCAACATAGAGGGGATGCCTGCTCCAAGCCTCCACAGTGTGCCTGGGGGCAGGCCCCCAGCAGGTAGACACACACAGGAGGACTGCTCCGAGCCTCAGATGCGACTGGGAGTAGGTCCCCAGTGGTGACACACACACACATACACACACACACACACACACAAAAGGCGCCTGGCAGACTGGGGCCATCATAGGACATCCACTGAGGGGTCCCAGACTGTGAGAGGGCACAGGCCGGGCTGAGGGACTCCCTCCACCCCGAGTGCACAAATTTTTGTGCACCAGGCCCCTAGTCTATATATATAAAAGGCTAATATGCTAAGTGTCTGATCAGTCATTATGACTGCACTGATGACCCGGGGGCAGGCTCTCAATGAAGGAGCTGCTGAGCTGCAGTGACTTGGCAGCAGTGGTTCTTGGGTGATGCACCCTGAAACCAGAGAAGAGGGAGCCTGATTCCTCGCAGGACTGTGTGATTCTACCTTTGGCCATGGGTTATGTTGTTGCTGGGTCACTGTCGACCTGGGATCTGGTTTACTGCACACTTGTGTTTGCGTTCCACACCCTATATGATAGCAACTTTGCAGAGTGCCCTCTCTCGGGGGATGTCAGAGAGCTGGTTTTGGCTCTATCTCCACAGGCCAGGCTGAGGGAGCCAACCTGCGTGAGGGACCCCACTCACTCCACAAATGCCTTTTGAGCCACAGCACCGCCGCAGGTGTGGCTGGCCAGGGTGGGGATCATGGGAGTTTGGCTCCTGGGTGTGTCCGGCCTGTCACACCGAGTCCTGCCTTGCTGGTCACCTTCTAATTAATTTCTTTTCAGTGTGCACCGGGTCACTAGTATACTTATAAATGGAGTGAGGGACAAGAATAATGATAATAACATTGTACCCTGTAGCTGATTCTAACATTAATATTGTGTTAAGTACAAATCTGGATTATTTTCTTTTAAGCAAAGTTTAGTTAAAGTTGCAAATATTACAAATAATTTAGCAAGTTAAAAATAAATTATTTCAAAGGCAAAATACTGTTGAATTTTAGAAGTGTCATGTTGGAGTTTGGCTCGCTCGCTGCTCCTGTGTAAATTCCACTGTGGCATTACACATCATTTCCATATATCTTCACTTTATGATCTTTATTTGGATGATGTGATGGTTCAGAGGTGTGGTAATAGATATGATTTTTATTTTGACATGTGGAAGAAGGCATTTAGATGCGGGTGCTTGTGCACTGCAAAATGATTAGAAATTATTATGGAGTAGAAAATTTGTGATTGAGTTTGAATGATTGACTCTATTTTAAAATGTGCAGAGCTGTTAGCTTTTAAAATAATTTGTGCAGTCAAAAGAAATGAAAATTTATTTCAGTTATTCATATTTTATTTTTGAAATAGTTATTTTATTATTTTTTTAAAGGAATGGTTTAACTGCAACATTGATTCTACCATCTGGGGTCATGAAGAGGAACAATCTAGAAGTTAGATGGTAATGAAAAATGAAGGCCAACGTCCAGGGACTGGGGGGAGAAGCATGACATTTCAAATAATATACATAAATTTGAGAGGTTCATTTTAATTTATTCCTTTCAGATTGTTCCTTGCATTAATTTTTTTTGCTATTTAATTATGGGTTCCCTTACATAACGCTTCTAGGGAACAACTGTGACAGTTATATCTATAAAACCCTACAGGGAGAGTTTGATGAGTGTTTAGGGAAAAGGAAGAGACAACCCTTCTCAGGTGTTTGGACTGATTGTTAGGATACACCCATTTGCTTTCTTGTTTTTCTAATTGTAATCCATGTTTTTAGTGACACACAAATATTCACTTGCAGATCCAATGAAACTATAAGTTTTAACTATTGTTTTCAGCATGGTGGAAAAGAATGTGAAATGAGCAAAACATAGGAAGAGAAAATGTCTGAAGCCTCAAAGAAGCAACAAATTAATTCATTTATTCATTGTACCTTCAGCGACTTAGTAAACAAGACAAGTGAAGCACTAATATTCAAGTCTTGCAACCCCCAAACTTCTCCCTCCTAATGTGTTTTCTGTAGTTGCTCTCTCAGAGCAGTGGAGGGTGACACCTAGAAATGCCTTCTCTTCTGCTGGACACGAATGGCACAGCTGCATGTCTCAGTCATCTTTTCACCTTCCCAAGATCTTCCAGGAGTGTCTTCCCACAGACATTTATTCTAGATATCTTTAGTCCATAAAATATACCTATTTGTGGTCATAAAAGTTTTTGATGACCACTTCAATAATTTGAAATAGCCTTTAAAATTTTCTTTCCTAAAGCTCTGGAAGTCTGCCTTTATTGTTTTCTTCTTTATAATTAGAACACATAATTGGATATTACTTTTGATTTTTTTTGGCTTAGATATATTTATACATATCATTAATTTGTTACCTATGCTATTCTCCTATTAGGTGGGTGAGCAGTAACTTACAAGACATGCACAGTACCACCATTAGAACACAGAAATTTAATAGTATCACAAAAGCAGCAATAACATTAACTGACATTTATTTTGTTGTTTTTCATTTGTAGGCACTGCACATCTACTAATTCACTGGATCTTTTTAGCAGACACTATTCTTATTTTTACTTTATTTATAAGGAAAATAAAATTTGAAGAGGCTATTTACCATGCTTAAGGTCTATAATGAAGGAAAGCAGGAAACCAATATTTTTTGAGCAGTTACTATGTGTCAGGCACTGCATGACACTTCACTCAAGGAATGAACAAGGTATTTGCACCAGAATTCCTGCATTAAAAAATAGCACCATAAAAGACAAAGTTTTCTACTAAATTATATGGAAAAGAAAATATGATATTATGTCAATGTTAGGATTTCATCTGAAAAGGCAAGCTTTTCATTGTTTCTCCAAGCCTACTTTGTAAAAAAGTTGTGTGTACATATAAAATATGAGTTCCATGAATCACCTATATACTAATTAAACATAATATGAGTTGATTAATTGTCCCAGTGTTTGACTTTTTGGACATTTGGAATTGGATCCTTAAGAAGGTTACTTTTAGCCAGTATGGCTATAGACCCTTGGAAAAGCAACCACTTCAGCTGAACTGTGGACAGGGGGTGGACGGCTGAGAATTTGAGCTCTGGAGCTAAGCTGAAGCACAGATATGTGTGTTGTTGACTATCAGTGTCCCGGGCCACCTCTTGACCTGTGCTGGTGTGTTTAGAAAGCAGGAAAGCAGATGGCTCTGTCAGTATATCCTTAGGAGGATTAATGAAGACGTTACTCTTTTGTGTGTGGAGATTCTTCCCCTCTCTATTTGCAGGTAGGCTAATAAAGCTCTTCTTAGGAACCATTTGGGGTGTGGGAACATTCTTAAGTCCATTTTTGGTTGAAGCCATAAGAGTTCTGTATCCTAAATTCTAGATAATAGTCCTGGAAGATTCTGAAGACAGACATCAACTACAAAATTTCCCTCTGTTTACAGATAACCAAACCAGTTGACCTACATAGCGATATTGTAAATATTCCACATGTACTAATAAATTTATTTTAACCACACTCATGGGTGTATAAGTGATTTGACTTAATGACATTGCATCATGTTAGTTTCCTTTTTTCTTAAAATCAAACCAGTGAACATTAAAGAGATACCTATGCAGACAAATCAGGAGGAAAAAGACAGGGAAAACTCATATTATTGATTTTCTCTTTACAAGTTGTCTAGCCAGTCAACTCCCTAGAGGGTGGAGTGAGACGGGGAGATATATTTTTGAGACAGTGCTGATCTTTTGATGCTTTCAAAATTGGTTTACAACTGAACCTTCCTTCTTCTGTAGCTAGATACAGGACAGGATTGCCACTGAGCTGAGTTTATTCAGACTTCAGTTAAACCTGGGACATTTACTTTCTGACTGTCCTGCTTCCAGCTCTTACTACTGTGGGGAAGGGGGCAGGTTTATTAACCTTGGCTTGGTGAGATGCACACTCGTTTGCTAGGAAATTTGTTGGAAGATGCTCATTTTGTACAGGTCACAGAAAAGTCAGCTCAGAGATTTGGCATTTGCTATTTACAGAGCAGGTAATTTTTCTGTGCAAGCATCTCTGGTGCCCATAACTGAAGTGAATGACTTAGCCCTAAGAGGTTCAAGACCCTTCTCAGGCATCATGTGAAATGAAACCTTTGAAATTCTGCCCTCTCCCTGCCCCCACTAGGATGCTATTTACCGGGAAGGAATAGTTGCTATACTGGAGCAGATGTTTGCAATTCAGGTTTCAAAGACTCTTCTCAGAGATCATCATGCTCCTCTGTCTCACCTGGCCAACTCTGTCTCTGCATGAAAGGTACTGGGATGGAGGAAGAACACTCAGCATGAAAGGAATCCATGCAATGCCCTCCCTGGTGAAATGTGGAACTCTGTACACTGCAGTCAATGGCTAAGGGCTACAAATGGGGGTCTGATCACAGCTGTCTGCTTGGTGCCTTTGGAGCGCAGAACTGGTCATGGTATCAAGCTAAGAACAGGCCTTTGAAGGCATTCAGTATGTGAGGGTAGCCAAAAGTCCCTTCTCTTCATGGGTGTCCTTCGCTGTCCCCGTGAGCCATTCTCCCCTGGATGGGAGTCTATGAGGACATTTTCTTCACCACAGAAGTGACCTGTCATCTGAAAGATAGAGGTCACTGAGTCAAATACTCCATGTTGCTTATGACTGAGAAGCTGTCTGCAAAGATCCCTGACACCCAGGAGGGAATGGCTGCTGGTTTGAAAGACCTAAAGAGGCATGAAAAGTCAGAAAGGCATGTCCCAGCAGCATACCTTAAAAAGAATGACCTCCGTTTTGTTTGAGGGTCCGTCAGCCTTATTACCAACCTCACAATCACTGGGCTTTGATGAAAAAAGAATGTTGGTCTAAGGAGAATGTAAACCAATGCGTGAATTTTGATTTGTGATTAGATATATTTGTTTAAAAATTGTACAGAGGTATTGAACCCTGAAAACTAGAAAGCATACCCTGACAATGGTGGTGGTCATCATCCTACTAAGAGAGGATGTTAATAATGTATTGCTGGAGGGAAAATTGTGAAAAGGGGATCTGGAGGCCCCCCCCCCCCCCACGTGCTCCAGGATGAAGAATATTTCTGAAGAAAGTGCCATGTGTGCCTTAAAAAATAAAGATATTATTGAAATACCTTTCCTCCTGGAATTATGATTTGATGCCCAGAAGTGATGAATAATATTTAAAAGTAGAAAACATACCTCCTTTTTAATCTTTACAAATCCAGTTGAATATTAAGCTCCCCTTAAGCTCTGTTTACAAAGAACTCTACCAGTTTTCAACCTGATATGGTGGATTTACTTTTACTGTGCAATTGGAAAATAGACTTTTGCATTACTGAGGGTTTTCATTTCTTTCTTTCTTTTTTTCCCACTACAGATTGGATTTCTAAAATTCATTATTTTTCAATCAAACGAATAACTAATAATATTAAACCTTTTATACTCCATTTTACTGTATTTTATTTTTGCTTGAAGTAGATATGGATCTGCGTGCTGACTTATAGGGAAAAATCAATCAGAAAATACTTCAAAATTGGAATTTCTAGGCTGTCAGGCTTACATTTTCCAGTAGGGGGCAAGAAAGTTCTACATATAAAATTCAGAGATCTCTTTTTTCCCCCCCCTGCACTTTTGCAAACCAATTAAGCGTCTGAATTGTGTAAGGTTGAGCATGACAGGGAAAAGGATATTTAAATTCATTAAACATAATCTTTTCCTTATATCAGAGGGCTATTAAGCACAATCTTAATAGTGAATCTCTTTGGGAAAGAGTGAAATGAGTTTGGGAATTTGGGAAAATTCGAGAGAATGGGATGTAACACTTTGGCCAAGGTGTGTTGTCAGCACTCCAACAAACATACCACTAGGGCTTAGCAGTGATACCCAAACCACTTCCCACACTGAAAAAAACCGAACACCTGACCTGGTAAAAGGCTGGATAACTTGTACGACACTTCGCTGTACTGACACACATACGCATAGTCATTCAAGTGGCCCTGTCTCAGTAGCTGCTTTTAGTCAGAATAGAGACAGACATCATTCTATTTATGTTATGGCTAATGAGTTCACACACATGTTGGCCAATGCAACTGAGAATCAATTACTCATAATTGATCCAAGCTGTAAACCTTTTAGTTATGGTGCAAGCACTCTAAAATCATCTATATAGTTCTTCCAGAACAAATTCCTAAATCCAGCCTACCTAGTCTTCCTTACTAGATATTTAAAAGATATTTTTTAAATTTTTAAAAATTGTGCTTCTTTTTAAATTGAGTTTATTGGGATGCCATTGGTTACTAAAACCATACAGGTTTCAAGTGTACAACTCAATAAAACATCATCTGCCTACTGCATCGTATGCTCACTACCCAAAGTCAAGTCTCTTTCCTTTCCCATTTATCCCCCCTTTATCCACCTCCACCACCTCTGCCCTTCTTTCTCTCTGGCTATCACCACATTGTTGTCCCTGCCTATGTGTCATATATATGTGTGTATATATATGATATTTTTAAGACTACTAATTCTAATGCATTTCCTTGTGTGTGTGTGTGTGTTTGCATCCTCTAATTTCTTAATTTTGATGGAGTGCTTTTTCCCTTACTCTAGTTTTTTTTTTTATGGGAGAAATCATCTTTAACATAAAACAAATTTACCACATGATACATAAGATATATATATACTAGGGGCCCGGTGCACAAAAATTTGTGCACTCGGGAGGTCCCTCAGCCCAGCCTGTGCCCTCTCGTAGTCTGGGACCCCTCTGGGGATGTCCACCTGCTGGCATGACTGGCCAGCCTGGGTGAGGGGCTGATGTCTGTTTGCAGGCTGGCCAAGTCCCCCAGTGTGGACCTTCACCCCATTGGGGTGTGGCCAGCCTGAGTGTGGGCATGAGGGCTGTTTTCAGGCTTTCAGGCTGCCCACACTTCCCATTGACTCAATGTCCCAGCAAGGCTGGCTGGAAGCAGGTTTATTTATCTTCCATAATTGATACAGTGTTCCTTCAAGCCGAGGCCTAGGCAGGTAACGAAGCCTCCTGTGGTTTCAGCTCCGTGGCTTCTATAATTGAAAGAATGTTGCCTTAGTAGACTTTAGGCAGGCAGTTTCCTCCATTGCTGGTGCAACGGAAGCCTGCTGTTTACTTCAGTTCCAAGGCTTCTATAATTGCAACTATGTTGCCACAATGTTGCCTGGAGCCTGGAGAAGCCCAACTGGCCGGCAGACAGTTTACTCCTGGTGCAACGGAAGCCTCTTGCTTACTCCAGCTCTGTGACTGCTGGCCTCCATCTTGGCTGGGTTAATTTGCATACAGCCATTCTGATTGGCTGGTGGGCTTGGCTTAGGCATCCCGTAAAAACAGTCAATTTTAATACTACTCTTTTATTAGATTATATATATATATATATATATATATATATATATATATATATATGGTCAAAATATTACTTTGGAAAACAATTGTGTTGTTTAAAGAATGGTATTGGCAGTCATTTTGGTATATTATAATACATCTAAAATAAAACACAATGCCATTTTTCATAAACTTACCACTGTTCTTTGGCTTGTATAATATTTATTAGCTATATAAGTCAATAGCTTCCACATGATCAGTTATGTTCACTGGTTACTTGAAAAACAGATGGTTATTTGAATGTAAATTAAGATACTTAGGGGAAGATATTTAAGGTCCAGGGTCCAGTGATATAAAGACTATGGGAAAATTGTCTGAATCAGGTAAGTGGCTTCCCAAAGGACATTGCCATATTTTATAATCTCTTTCTTGGGAATAAATTTGCATTGTTTACAATACATTGTATTATGGATGATTTACACAGCCATTAAAATGGAATACAAAACTCAACTTCCTTTTAGAAATAAATTACAACTTTGGATATGCTTGTTTTATTTGTGATAGAAACTTGGAAGATCCAATTTATTAAAAAATATCTGGCATATTGGAGTAATGGTTAATAACTCTTATGTTGTAAGCAAGCAGGACCTTCAGATGAAGTAAGGAATTGGTTTATGTGTGCTTGAGCATTTATTGGATTTTTATGAAAACTCATTTCGTTACTTTTGTCATGTTTGTTATAATTTTATTTCTGAGCATTTGTTTTACATATTTTCCCTTGGCTAGATCAGGCTTTGATCTGCTCTTAGTAAATCATCTGTACCAGGGTCATATCAAAATACTTCTGATCAGGTGTACCAGTACATTTTTTTTCTTCCTGGACTTATAATTCTGAAACTTTTTTTGCCAGTTAGAAATATAGGATATGTCAGTGTCACAAAAGAACTGTTCCATTTATTTCAGTTTAAATACTACTCATGTAGAAAGGGGAATTGAGTGGTTTCTCTCAGTTTTAAGAAGATGGTAAGTTAGTTTTACTCATGTCTTGTCTCTAAGCTTGAATTAGCTTCCTCACCAAAAGAAAAAAAAGAATAAAGGAAAATGTTTTAAAGCAGAAGATAGACTGCATTTTAACCACCCTTTTTTCATTTCTTCTTTATAGAGTGTATCCTATATATAAATCAAACTGAATCATAACTATAGCCCCATAGATAATAAGGTCTTAATTACTCCAGAGGGAAACTACCCTGAAAAACTACTGTATTATCCTATTAATTTGAAAATCTCCTACACATATTAATTAATACAACACATTAAAAATAGTTACCTTCATCTCATCTTTTCCAGCCCACAGTGTTAGAAAAGGGGGAACCATGAATACAGGAAAATGTTTTATGTTTGTTTTGTTCAGTATTTTTGAAGCAACTGGGTCAAAGTGTCGCATGAATTCAAGAAAAGCAAATTGTCATCTTTAGCCACAAATTTAATTTTTTTTGCTAGATGAACCCGACAAGGTTTAGTGTAAAAAGGAGTGAAATTGTGTCATTTTGGTTGTCATGCTTCTGCAAAGTGTAAGAGTGTTCAGACCAACATTGAAAGTGTGTTGTTCCAATGCAGAGGTTTTTATTCACACCATGCTTGGAAGTTAAATAGAATAGGACTCATGCTACCTCTTAGGAAGGAGACTCCCAGCCCTAGCCTGTTTGGCTCAGTGGATAGAGCATTGGCCTGGGGACTTAAAGGATCCCAGGTTTGATTCTAGTGAAGTGCACATGCCTAGGTTGTGGGCTCATCCCCAGTAGAGGGCATGCAGGAGGCAGCCAATCAATGATTCTCTCTCATCATTGATGTTTCTATCTCTCTTTTCCTCTTCCTTCTTCTCTGAAATCAATAAATCAATAAAAATATTAGAGAGAGAGAGAGAGAGAGAGAGAGAGAGAGAGAGAGAGAGTCCCAGGACCTGGTGGATATCCTACTAAGTGCCATTATTTGGAGAAGCTGCAGAAACTGTTTCTTCTACTCAAATGCCTTGTGCAACTTTTTCTTTACAGAAAGAGAGAGTCTGTAGAGAAATGGGATCTGTAATGCCAAGTTTCTTTAGTTATGAATTTCATGGGAAAAGAGGCACATAGGAATGCTTGCCTTTAAAACACTTGGTGTCTGAATCAGTAGACAGAGATAGCCTTTTGTGTGCATTCTCTAATGTGCCTTTCTAATACGTCACAGTTCTATTTCAGCATTTTTTCTAGAAAGGGCGGTCCACCCTACGACATGCAGAATCTATTAATGTTTATCACTCTTCTGAGTCTTTTCATCACCAGAAAAAGATATTACAGGGCAAAAAATCTGCAACTGTCATGTGTATCATTTTAAAGTAGTTTACTGACTATGACACTTTTTATAAATAGTGCATATGTTAATAGTTTAGACTTTGGAAAATAGGCCTTTAATTGGTTATGCGCCCCACCCTTCTGTGCACTTTCCTGAGTGCAAACAGAAGCTCATTTTCAATGGTTTCTGTTAATTTTCTATTTAGCTAATATATGTGCTTATTTTGGTTTGACCATATGTTGAGAAAGAAAAGTCATCTGAGATGGTTCTGCGATATTGCTTATTCAAGTCATAGAACAAGGGGCTTTTCTGTTCAAACCAAGGGCTGGAGAGTGTTTTGTTATGTATGGTCAGAACTTAGAGCAGTTATTTTGGTGTTTCATAAGTTTAGAACTATAAATTGAAAATTCTAATTTTCTTGTGGAACCCGGCATCTTTTCTTTTTTTTTTTTTTTTTTTTAAACAATGGCCCTTTAACAATAAAATGCCTAGATATATTCTATTTATATTTTGGAAATACACACTTACTGAATAAAAAAAAGCAAACAGAAATGGATTTCTTGGCTTCAAAATAACCCCCAAATCCCTGGTTTAGATAAGAGTGAAATGAAAAACTGTCTTTTAGCTTGGGTTCATGTGGAGACAGAAGTAACAATCATTTATGAGACTGATTATTTTCACATTAACTTTGCCTTGACTAGAAAGAGAAAGGCAGTCTAAACCTTCACACAAAATAAGTTTCCGAGGAACTGGACCTAAGGAGCGGAATTAGATGCAGTGACTACCACAGCATTTAGAGTCCAAGTTAGGAAGAAAAGACATTTGAACTCAATAAAAAGAATATTTATCTCTGCAGCGAGCTTCCTTAGGGGATATAAAGTTTCTTGTCCCTGGCAGATGATCACCCGGGAAGCATGTGTTAGGAGGGATGCAAACATTAGCTGTGAGTTGTATTGCAGCTCAAGGGTCCTTTCACCATTAGAGTCAAAGATTCTGTGGTTCTGCCTGTGGGAATAAGCAGGATCTTCCGCAAAGCTCAGGTATTTCCTGTGTCTTACTCAGATGGGGCTAGAAACCATGCAGACAGTCTGTTAAATATTAGCAACCAGGACTACATGATCTACAACCGTTCTTCCTTTTCCTCTTTCCCTTTGCCTCTATTCTCCTTTTTCTCCATTCAAATTCTTCTCTCCTAATACGAAGAAGTCAGTATTATTTCTTACCAGGGACAAAGTAGGTCAATCACTTTTCCAGTGGTTTCTCTGATTCATTAGTGGCCGTGCTATAGGGGGAAAGTAATTAAAGGAGGAAAGAATCCCACACAACCTACACCCCAAACTGTGAAACACAGTGATAGGGAGAGCCAATTTTGTGAAGTAACCTAAATCTCAAGTGCTGCCAACCTGGCCAGTCTTCAATACCAAATTCTTAAAAATGTAAAAAGGGGAAAAATACCCAAATTGCCAAGTATCACTATATTGTTAATAAAATGAAATGAACTTCTTTTTTTTTCTGAATATTGACCCCTAAGGAAAAGCGTGTTGATTATTTTAAACTTATCATATAGTCTCTTAAAATGCTTTATTTATTCCAGGTATTCTTTTACTCTTTAAATATTTTATTAAGAATGATCAAGCATATTCTATTGAAAAGTTAACTGTTGGTCTAAATTAATCAATCAATATTTTCAACTTTTGGAAAAGTGTGTTTTTCTCCCCCTTGCATGCCTAAAGGCCTAGTAAAAGTGAATTGGAATATTATATGTTTTAGTGCTGTTTTATTGGAATACAATTTTTTCTACTTTTGGATTTTGATGTAATGTTTATGTATTTTCCAAGAAGCATTTGCATAAAACTCAATTTGGAATGTTGACAAAGAAAATAAAATGAAAAAAATAAAAATTCAACTTTCATATGAAAAGGAATCAAAGGATGATTATCAGTGAAAAAGTGTAACTACTATAAAAAGGCAAAGGGGATCAGAAACACAAGCTATCTTCCAAAACATACAGTGGAGAAGGTGTTTCTAATGGGCATTTAATGAGGAATAAGTTGCTGAAACTCCAGTTATTGCTGTGCTAGCTGGAAGGAAATGAAAATGTGGTACTAAAAGTCAAATATCTTTTGATTAACTACAACTTCAAAATCAAATTAAAAACTGAAACTGATTATAAGCAGAATGGGTAAAATAACAAAGTCCAAAAGATCTTTGAGACTTCGTATGCATGACTCGTGGTCACATGTGAAAAGAAGGGGCGAGGGCACCTCCAGTCCCTCTGGGCATGGTTGGTTATTTTTGGATCCTTCTCCAGATAATCAGGGCGAACCCCAGCACATACAGGTTGCTTTGTAAATGACCACATCGGAAGTGAAACTGTGGTTAGGGTGGTTCTCCAAGCAAATTGTGTGGCTCTCAATGGATAGGCCTTTCTTGAATTACAATTTGCTGCGCAAAATCTGTGTTTACAAGTATTGAGATTCCATTAGAGTCATTGAAATAGCAACATTTTTGAAAGTTCATACATTCATTACTTTTTTTTCTTGTACTTTAAATAGTAAGCTCTTTTGATCGACTTTGGGAATGGACTAAGAGTAGACAGTGGGGAAATTGAAGCATTTGGGGTTAACAGCTGATTGATAATTTCTAAACTAGTTCACATCCAATGCATTCATTGACTTATTCTCTTATTCTTCCACACACTGGCCCCAGATCATCACAGATGTGTCACCTAGAGGCTGTGACTCTAAGGTGTGTAGAGAAGTAAGGAGGCACTTGTCATCATGAACTTGTTTCAGACTCAGAGATGCATTATATACATCCAAAATGAAGTGAGAATTTGGGGATTCTTAGTTAATAAAGGACTACTAAGGAACACGATTTTCACAGAGTGATTCATGCTTTTTGATGGAGGCATTAAGATGTTTGAGAACATAAGGAAAACATTTTTTTAAATAAAAGGGTAGGAGGTTACTGCAGAAATAAATATTATTAACTCTTTATATCTGAGAGAAGCATGACTGGAAGCATCTACATGTTAAAAAAAAGAAGAAGATAAGAATGGGAGTTCATGTTTAAATATTTAATGCCCTGTGACCTTGGATATATATTAGGGACCTGGTACACAAATTTGTGCACTGGTGGTGGTGGGGAGTTCTTCAGCCCAGTCTGCCCCCTCTAACATATTGGGGGCCCTCAGGAGGTTTCCTACTAATGGCTTAGGCCTGCTCCCAGCTCCCCTTGGGGAGTGGGCCTAAGCTGCAGTCCAGCCTCCCTTTGTGGGAGGCAACCAGGCTAATCAGGGGAAGCCACCAGCCCCATCACACTGCTGCTGCAGCCACTGCCAGTCACCACAGCCACCAAGGTGTTTTCATCAACACGGACTCCAGTCCCTTTGCCATGAAAAAATGACAACTTTCTTTAGCCATTTTCAAGTTGTGTCTTTCGTAGGATATGATATTTCTTTCTCTTTTTTTTTCTATCCTCACCTGAGGATATGTTTCCATTGATTTTTAGAAAATGTGGAAGAGAAGGGAAAAACAGAGAGAAACATTAAAGTGAAAGGAACACTTTGATTGGTTGCCTCCTGCATGAGGCCTGACCTGGGCTTTGGCCAGGGAAGAGCCTGCAACCTAGGTACATGCCCTTGGTCAGAACTGAACCCAGACCCTGCAGTCAGCAGGCTGAGGCATTATGCACTGAGCCAAAGCTGCTAGGGCAGGATATGACATTTCTTAGCCCTCCAGCAGTGGACCTTCATTTTTTTTTTCTCCAGGAGTGTGGAGGAAATACCCTCGATCACCTTTAGGGATTCTTATTACCCAAGTTACTAAGAATGTTACCAGTGGCATACAGGGAGCTTAGCCAATGAGCAGTAACAAAAGGTGTTTTCTCTGTAGTTCACTCCGATCACCAGCTCCACCCCTGCCCCTCCAATTCCTGCTCCACCCCTGCTCAGGCCTGTAACTTCTGGCCAAGAATGCAGCCCTGGGCAGGGAACCCTAGACCCTTGAAATTGCCATCTCTGACCCTGCCCAGGCCTGCAACCTCTGGCCAAGGCTACAGGCCTGGGCAGAAGACCCCCAAGCCCCTCTAATTGCCAGCTTCACAGAGCCCAGGCCTCTGCGATCACCGGCTCTGATCCTGGCCCCTGCCATCGCCGGCTCCGCCCTTGCCCTACTGCAGCCTCTGGCCAAGGCTAAAGGCCTGGGCAGGGGACTCCCAGGCCCCTGCTTTGCTGGCTCCACCAGTGCCCAGACCCCTTCGATTGCAGGTTCCACCCCTGCCCCTCAGATTGTTGGCTCTGTGGAGGACAGGTCCCTGCGATCTCTGGCCTTGCCCTGCCCAGGCCTGAGGCCCAGGTCTTATTTCTGGGTAGGGCACCCTCATACCCCTCTGATCACCGGCTTTGCCCTTGCCCCCTCTGATCACCACCTCTGCCCTTGTCCATGCCTGAGGCTTTTGGCAAAGGACTCTGGCCTTGGCAGAGAACCCCCCAGCCCCTTCTGATCACCTATTCCACCCTTCGAGCCCCCCGCTTCCCCCGCCACCTGCCTGAGTAACAGACCTGACCACTTCAGTGGCAGGGCTGAGCCGGACTGGGCGCCGCCATCTTGTGGCCTCAGGGTCAGCCATATTTGTGATGGAATGATGCCTAATTTGCATATTACTCTTTTATTAGATAGGGTTCCTCAAGAAGATATTTTTCCATTGATTTTTAGAGAGAGTAGAAGAGAGAGGGAAAGACAGAGAGAAATATTGATGTGAGAGAAGCACATCTATAGTTGCCTCCTGATTAGGGGCCCAGGCTGGGGAGAAACTTGCAACTGAGCTACCTGCCCTTGGCTGGAATCAAACCCTGACCCTTCAGTCATCAGGCTGAAGCTCTGTCCACTGAGAAAAACTGGCTAGGGCATGACCTTGGTTATATTAATCCATGACTCTGATCTTTGGTGTCCTCTTCTATAAAATGCAGTAATAATATAGGCCAAGCATGATGTTTGTGAACATTAGAAATTAGGCATGTCAAACACACACATTATTTTATTTTCCTTTCATATGTGTGTATGTGTAGCTATGTGTATGTGCTTGTCCACCATATGTTTTTGCTATTTTTTGCCTCTAGCATAGCCAATGAAGTTTTTAGGTCCTTTATTACTGTGTAACATAAGTACTGAACATTAATAATATTTCACAGATGTTGACCTCCTTTAAGACAGCTAAATTAGATAATAGAAGTGAGTTGTGTCCTCATTCCTATCATAATCATATTTATTACAGCCTACAAGTGTTTGTATTCAGTATCTCTTTACTTGAGTTCACTTAGTTCTCCCATGAACCCTGTGGAGGAGGTATTATCTCATTTTTCAGCTTAAGAAATGGTTCAATAAAGCTAGATTGATTTTCTAGGGGTTAGTAAATAGAGTCAGGACTGTAACACTGAAGAACTCCAGAACCCCACACCTACATGTGCCACTATACTGTGTCTCCTACACACTGGTGAGTCAGGTAAGGAATTGCTGTTTTAATGGGACAACAGTGTTCCTGCATGAGGTAACATTCTACTATACTTGGAGGTTTAACTATGCTATTGATAATTTAGCTACACTATTACTAGGTTTACTTTTTTTTCCTTTGGAACCTTAACTTTAAAAAAATTATTAAAATGTTTTATTTCTCTCCAAAGACATCAGTAAATTTATGCCTTTTTATAATCTAAATATACAAGGACCGAACTTTCTTCTTCTTTTCCTTCTTTCCTTTTCTTCTTCTTCTTTACTTTCTTCTCTTTCTCCTCCTCCTTCCTCCTTCTTTTCCTCCTCCTCTTCCTCCTTCTCATTCTCCTTCTCATACCCCTCCCTTCCCCTTCTTCCCTTTCCCCTCCTTCTCCTCCTCCTCCTTCTTCCCCTTCCTCTTCTCATTCCCCTCCTTTTCCCTTCTTCCCCTCCCCCTCCTTCTTCTCCTTCTCATCCCCTCCCCCTCCCCTTCCCCTCCTCCTCCTCCTCCTCCTCCTCCTCCTCCTCCTCTTTTTCCTTTCTCTTTAGTGTGTTGATGTGTCCTCAGAGCTTAGAACAATGTCTAGCATATAGTAGGTACCAAAAAATATTTTTTGGCTGAAAATGTTCAAAGATGTGGAATATAATTTTCATTTAATTACAGAATAGTATTGCTTTGAGAATTTCAACAAGTCAACCCAGACTACAGTCCACTCTTCACCTAAGGCAGCATAAATTCCTCTCTAGTCAGACAGAATCAGGTTTATATCCAAACTCCATGGTTTCATTGTTTGGTGCTAGCATTATCAGAATCTGAGTTCTTTTCTTTCTTTTTAAAAATCTTCCTCTGTTTGTATCTAGGATTGTACCTGGAAGTGTAGTTGACTCAATTTAATAAGATAAGAGCGAAAACACTTAGCTTAGTGCCTGGAATACAGTGATGATAAATAGTATTTGTTACTTTTCTTCTTAATGACTTAATGACATGTCAGCATATAATGTGTCACTATTGATATTTGCAAGCTTTCTGAACTAGGAGAGAGTAATGTCAGGGAGATGGAAAAATTTCTCATCTGCTTTAACAAAATGCATTATCCCTAAATGAAATGCCATAATGGATTTTCCATTAGCAAATAGGGCATTTGTATCCCAACCTGGAAGACAAGTAGCTATACCTTTGTTGTAAGATTTTATAAAATGTGTTACTTTTGTCTTTATTTTGTTTGACTTCAGCTAAGAGATGGTTTGAACATAAATAAGAAAACTGCTGTTTTTTTCCTTTAAATCATGTGTAACCATCAACATCTGAAAGTATTAAAATCTCCTGGTCTAGATATCTTTAATATTTCCATTTCTTGCAGCCGTTTTTTCCCTGTCATTCCGTCTACACGATTGGAAATGACCACGGTGCATACGCAAAATCTCTCCTGGGAGCTTCTCACTGTTGATCCCATATTGTGTTACAATTGCTTTTGACATCTAGAGGCAAAATTTGCCTCTCAACCCAGACTTAACATTTTTTATTCTCTGATTTTGAGACAACATATTGGCAGGTTGTTTGTTCTTATCTGAGGTTCTGTGGGGGGGGGGGGTCCCTGGAGTTATAAAATGTACTTTTTCCTCATAAGCTTCATGTGGAAGTTACTGTTTGTTTCATCTCTCCCACATGCTTTTTGCTTTCTGCTTCAGAATGAATTACCCATGTACTGCTGCAGGCCTTCCAGTAACTCCAGTCTGTAAGCTGTTCTTGTCATTGTCTATTATAACAGGATCAGACTTCCTCTAGCTCTAATCCTGTTAACATCTGTAACCTAAGTAAGATGGGGGAGGCTTGGGCTTTTTCCATAGAAGTGGCACAAGGATACAGTGCTGTGTGATAGATAAACAACAGGAGGGTTGAGTTTTTCGCATATTACCTTAGTGCTGGAGAATCTCCTGGATCTGGGCTTAGTGTGTTGGATGGTGTCAGGATTGGGGGCCAGGATTCAGACCTCAAGGTCTATAGAGTGCATTAAGGTTGGGAGGGGGGTTATAAGCTGAGAAACAAGGAGCTTGATGCAGCCAGGCTCTGTGATCAAATATTAATAAACACATCTTTAGAAAAGTGCTATGGGAGCCAGTTGCACTAGCAAGGTGCTCCTACTTATGTACTGCCTCTTACCTACTGCCTCTAACTTACTGCCCTCAGTGTGAAATGGGAGACTGGAGATTGTTTTCTTTTTTAAAAATTCTGTCCTTTGCAGTGTACTTTTGGTAAATTACTGAAGACAAATGCCAGTTGTAGCACTCTCAGGAAAAACTTGCGCTTCAGTGGAAAGCTATGATTGTCTATAGCTCATGATTCTATTCTTTGGGTGCTATTTTACAACTCTGGAGGTGTAGTTAAGTGATAGCAAGGCAAAAACACTTCTTGTCTGTAGACATACCAATTCTGTCCAGTGAAGATTTATTTGAATTGATTTCTCTCTTGACTGTGGAAGGAGTCAGTTTTCTCTCCGTTGCGCATTCATTTCAATATTCCTAATCTCTATGTAGGTCTTTTTTTTCCTCCTTTGAATTGGTGGTACCACTTCACCACTTTCTTTATACATGAGTTAAATAAAATCTTAAAAGTGCTCATTTTTCTATCTATACTAGAGGCCTGGAGCATGAAAATTCATGCACTCAAGGGCAGGAGAAGTGGGTCCCCTCAGTCCAGCCTGCACCCTCTCAGGGGATGTCCACCTGCTGGCTTAGGTTTGCTAACTGGGGGATCAGGCCTAAACTTGTTGCAGAAGACCAAAGAAATACCAAGCACGCTTCCTAGAGAAAGAAAGGGACCTCTTTTATTAACACTAGTGGACTCCAGGAATAATTTCCAAATCAGAGTGAAGAAACATGCAGAGGGCTTCACTTTTTATAACCTTCTGGGGTTTTTGTCTTGCAGATATGGTTCTGCCCCCTTTCGTGGGCTTACAGGAAGGTCCCCAGGTGTTGAGGTCCCCAGACCATATGATGATCTATCCTGGGGCCAGAGATAACAACCTTCCCCTCCATCCCCAGGGCAGTGCATTGTTCACAGTTTTTATGGCCTGACACATCTTGCAAGGCTAGTTTCCTCCTCAAGATGGCAGGCAGACAACCCTCTGGAAATCTGGGAGCACTTGACATCCTTAGTGCTGCTGAGGAGGTAGGAGAGGCTTTTGCCACCTGCGGCTGCACTGGCAGCCATCAACCTGGCTTGTGGCTGAAGGGAGCTCCCCTTGTGGGAGCGCATTGACCACCAGGGGGCAGCTCCTGTGTTAAGTGTCTGCCCCCCAGTGGTCAGTGTGCGTCATAGTGACTGGTTGTTCCTGGTCATTCTGCTGTTAGGGTCAATTTGCATATTACCCTTTTATTATATAGGATGAGATTAATAATTTTATATTCTTTATGAAAATAATCTTTTATATAAAACTATATCATATAGTTTTGGTTTTTCATTTTGTTTAAAGTACTTGTTCTTTTTAATTCCTGCTCCTTGTGGAGTTTATTTGCATATATAGAAAGGTTTTCTTGTTGACACTGTGGGGGCATTCCCACCAGATTTCTTGCTTATGAAAGCCAGCTCCACCTGAGTGGTAGCCTGCAGGGGCCCTGCTTCTCCCCATTCCTGCTCCACAGGTAGCGTCTCCATTTTCCTCAGCACCTGATATGCACATGTGTACTGCCTGTCCTCCAGCCTTCATTCACTCAGTTTTCCTAGAGGGCCTTAGGTTATCCTGGGTGAGGAGCATCCCAATGGAGCAGAATCTCATTTCTCCACATTGACTCAGATTAAGTCATGGTTTTGAGGTATTTGTGGGTTTGAGTGAGTGTTATTTCTCAACATGTAGATAGGGGTGGTTGCACATGCTCTGCCCATTTCTTACTCTCATGTACATTTCTATTTCTCATATTCTTGATTCCAAAAGTAGCAATACTAATTTGTCTGCATTATTACAACAGTTTCCCAACAAGTTTTTATTGACCTTTGGTCTTTTGAGTTTCTCAAATTTTCTCACTTCACTAGCTACAATGATTTTTTAAAAACACAAATGTGATTAGTATCTCTTCTCCAGATAAAACATTGTAAGAAATCCATCTGGCAATGAGGATAAAAGACATTTCATGTGTTGGTCTCTCTTTACTCTAAACCCAAAAGTTGTACAAGAATGTTCTTGTGGTAAGTCACATCCTGCATTTCTATTGTCTATATTTCATTTAGAATTCTCCCAGAAGAACAAAGTAAGAGTGAGGCATGGAACTTCTATGTTAGGATAGTTTTGCCTTTTGTTTGATGTAAAATCCTATTCCTAAGCCATATCCTTCTAACCTATTCTCCTCTCACTTTGCCTGACATTGGCTGACCTTCACTCATGTCTTTTAAAAATTGCTGCTGTATAATTCTTTCTTTTTTCTTTCTTTCTTTCTTTCTTTCTTTCTTTCTTTCTTTCTTTCTTTCTTTCTTCCTTCCTTTCTTTCTTTCTTTCTTTCTTTCTTTCTTTCTTTCTTTCTTTCTTTCTTTCTTTCTTTCTTTCTTTCTTTCTTTCTTTCTTTCTTCTTTCTCTTTCTTTCTTAAATTTGTATTTCCATTATGGAGTAAGGTAGTACCTCCATATTTCAAAAATAATTTCTTAAGATGAAACACATGTAGATAGGGTGGCTTGCATGTACTCTTTCACTTCTTTCTATCATGTTTATTTTCATTTTTTATATGCTTGATTACAGAAGTAACCAAACTAGTTTGTATTATTACATTAGTTTCTCAACTGGTTTCTATTGACTTTTTGTCTGTTTGGTTTTTAATTTTTTTTCTCCACACTGAAGCCATAACAATTTTTCTAAAACACAAACACAACCAGTGTCTCTTGTCCAGTTAAAACATTGCAAGAAATCCATGTGGTGATGAGGATAAAAGGCACCTCATGTGTTGGCCTTTGCTTAGCTCAGAAATGCATCTCCCTCACTGCTATTTTCAATCCCCATGATCACCAACCTCCCATGCCCTATACCACACTGTACCCTCCTCTAGAATGCTCTTCTTTTTGTCTACTTCCCATTTACTTTTTTAGGCCTTCATTTGGAGTTGATTTTCTCTAAAAAGCATTCTCTCATGCATAAACCTATCCAAAGTACTCCTCACATGGTAACAGAACTTCCTACAGTCTTAACAAAGGTATATCAAAAGATATTAAAATACTAGAGGCCTGGTGAACAAAAATTTGTGCACTCGGGGGCATCCCTCAGACCAGCTGTGCCCTCTTGCAGTCTGGGACTCCTCAGGCTGGCCCAGGCCCGCTCCCTGGGCAATCAGGTCTAAGCTGGCAGTCAGACATCCTTCTGGCAGCCTGGGAGCCCTTGGGGGATGTCCACTTGCCAGTGGGGAGCAGGCCTAAGCTGCAGTCAGACATCCTTAGTGGTGCTGAGGAGGTGGGAGAGGCTCCTGCCACCACCGCTGTGCTGGCAGCTGTCAGCCTAGCTTGTGGCTAAGCAGAACTCCCGCTGTGAAAGTGCACAGATCACCAGTGAGTAGCTCCTGCATTGAGGGTCTGCCCCCTGGTGGTCAGTGTGTGTCATAGTGACCAGTCATTCTCAGTGGTTCTACTGTTAGGGTCAATTTGCATATTGCCCTTTTATAATATAGGATTATGGTTATTTTTCAATCTGATATGTTCATCATAGCAGCCTCAGCATTTCATAAAAGCATTAATTAAATCATTGCCTAACTTCCTTTTATCAAGCATTTTACCATATATGAGTGCTTCACAGACATTTTTATTGGATGAGGCAAACTTTATCTTAAGAAATTCACACTATAATCTATGGGGTAGGTATTTTTTTTATTTAATAGATGATGAAGTTGAGGCTTGTTGTGGTTAAATAATTTACTCATCTTGTATTGAATGGTACCAATTGGAATTTGAATCTAGTTTGTCTACTTCTAAAGATTATCATCTTAATCATTGTAGTAAATAGAGCATTTTCTTTAGATACTAGGTCACAAAATCCCATTTCTTTAAGTCTAATTCAATTTAATTATAAAGCAGTTTTACTTGCATGCATGCTGTATTAGTTTCCTAGTGCTTCTTTAACAAATTGCCACTGTAAATAACTTAAGACAACACAACTTTATTATCTTTAGTAAGCTAGAAGTCCATCATGGATCTTACTGGGCTATAACCAAGGTTGTGGCAGGGCTGCTTGCATTCCTTCTGCCAGCTCTTGGGGAGAATCTGTTTCCTTGCTTTTTTCAGCCTCTAGAGGACACCCACATTTCTTGGCTCTTGGCTTCTTCCTCCATCTTCAAAGCTAACAAGGTAGCATCTTTCTGACCCTCATCACGTCTCCCTCTAACTCTCTTCTTCTGCCTCCAGGCTAAAGGCTAAGAAGGTGAACATCTTGGAAGGGAGCATTATTTCACTTACCATACATGCATATAGCATGAATAGGTTTTGGCTCTCCAAGCTTTGCTAACGTTAAAGCATACTATTGCAAAGATGGGAGAGGCCAAGTGGGCTGGTGGGACTCAGGCAAAGTTCATGGAAGAACAAATACTTTAGTGAAAATCTTAATTTGAATTTTTAGTGCCCAAGATTTAATCAACCTATAGAGACCGACACTAATATCATTTACCAAAAAAAACCCCTAATGAATGCACTGTAATCTAAATTCATTATTTTTCAATGGTAAGCTTGGCAAATTGATATTTTCATCCACACTTCAGGGATCTTCTCCCAAGAGAGCAAAATTAGATTAAAGACGCTAACTGGAGACGAAATACAAGCTAGGGAAGTAGGTGATCTTAAACATGCTTCCTCCTGGCCAGGATGCTTACGTCAAATGCTCCTTGCCCTTTAGAATTGCAGTGTGTTGCCCTAATGGTCAAAGGCTCCGCATCTTCCTTTGACCTGTGTGTTATGAAATCTGCCAAGAGCTCAGAATGCGTCTTTTCTTTGTCACACGAAATAACATTCCTTCTGCTTTTATGTTCTTTCTTGTATTGGATTATTACCATTAATGAAGTTTTGCTTTCTTAGATAGTACTCTAAAATCCATCTTTGGAAGACTAGGATTCCCTGATTTAAAAATTTTTTGCTTTCTTTTAAGATAAAGCTTCTCCATGAAGACTGCATCATATGGATACCATCATCTGGAATTGGACACGTCTGGTTTCACTTTCAGAGAGAGGATTACCTTTCTGGTTCCTGGGGCCATTTCCTATATTGAATACTTCCTTTGACCCCTAACTGGCTTTAGGGATTATATGCTTTTTATAACTTCTTTCCATCAAACATCTATGCCATCTCATATTCAGAACATCATCATATCTTTTGTTTTTTACTTTTTCAAGAAAGCCTATTGTTTTCCCCTAGATCTGCCTAGAGCATTCACTGATGACTGCTCCCTTGCCTCTTCTCACTATATTCTTAAGATTAGTATGAAGTCCTGTCTCATTCTCTATGTCTTTCTCATTTGAGATACTGGCTTTTTCACCTACAGACCTCCTCAGGAAAACTTTTTCTGCATATTTCCCCCAATGTAAATCACATCACTCTGGACCCCTATGACAGTTTTCACCGCCTTATTTCATTCTTCATAGATTTATGTGAATTTATATTCTCCTCACTAAAGAATACGTCTTAAACATCTAGCAGAAGACCAAGCAAATGGAAAATGTACACAGCATACAAGATTTGTGGATTCTACTAGAGTATTTCCATGTGTACCTCTATCTCCTTCTTGGCATAAATCATACATTTGTGTCTAGAAACTTTTTATTGTACTTCAAAACAAAGAATTTTCACAGATAAGGGAAATAATTAAAAACTGTCATCTTTTAAAATTCACCTTCTGTCTTGATTCTCAAAGAAAGTGAGGAATATTAATTGGCATTTTAATATTTAATAATACTATCAAAATTTCAATTTTATGAATTCTTTTATTATAGCTTGTTTAAAAATCAAAAGTGTCACAGAGACAAAATTTTTAGTGTCAGACTTCGCAGGACAGCCAGACCTTGTGAAAAAGCAGAGAGAAAGATTTTGGAGAAGGGCATCTTTTTATCATTTGAATGTGAGAAATACTGTAAAAGGTATCACTTTCTGTGTTGGTACACAATAGTGCTTTCTGCACTGAATATTTTACCATGACAAAAAATAATGTTTCAAAATATTGTAGGGTCTGGATAAATGGAAGAAGTTATACTAAATAAGAACATTCTCATTTGGCATACTCCAGCCTATGAATTATCCTAACTAATAAAAGCGAAATATTAAAATTAACCGTTTCTTCGGGATGCTTAAGACACGTCCACCAGCCAATCAGAGTGGCTGTATGCAAATTAACCTAGCCAAGATGGCGGAGGCCGCAGCCCTGATGTGCAGCTTCTCCTGAGCTGTGGCCTCCGCCATCTTGGGAGCCTCCGTCCTGGAAAGGCATCCGGCGCCCTGAGCCAGCTGATGCCTTCCCAGGCTGAAGCCTTGGGGGGCGGGACCAGCCGGCCAACCCTGAGGCCCCCTCCTGGGAGGCCATGGGGTGTGGGGTGGCCGGCACCACCCCATCCGCTTCCCAGGTGGGTCCTCGGGGGGCCGGCCCGAGGCCCCCTCCTGAGAGGCCATGGGGTGGCCAGCGCCACCCTATCGCTTCCCAGGCTGATGGCCTGGAGGGTCAGTGGGAGCTGTGGCCAGCCTCAAAACTGCCCTCAGACCCTCACCCAGGCTTACCACACCCCCTGGGGTGAGGGTTTCCACTTGGCAGCTTGGCCAGCCTGCAAACAGACATTAGCCCCTCACCCAGGCTGGCCAGGCACATCAGCAGGTGGACATCCCTAGAGGGGTCTCAAACTGCGAGAGGGCACAGGCCGGGCTGAGGGAACCCTCCTCCCCCAGTGCACATATTTTTATGCACTGGACCCCTAGTGTATAGATAATTTTAATATTAATTTTCTTGGTCTTTTTTAAAATATATTTTATTGATTTTTACAGAGAGGAAAGGAGAGGGATAGAGAGTGAGAAACATCGATCAGCTGCCTACTGCACACTCCCTGCTAGGGATGTGCCTGCAACCAAGGTATATGCCCTTGACTGGAATCAAACATGGGACCCTTGAGTCTGCAGGCCAATGCTCTATCCACTGAGCTAAAAAACGGTTAGGACAATTTTCTTGGTCTTAATACAACTGCATCAAAGTGAACTTTAGAGTAATAAAATTAGAGAAAGGAAAATAAATGATGGAAGTTTATAAGGAAATAGGGGTGTTAATGTAACTTAGTTGAGAGTCAAAGTCTGTCTGTTTTCATGTAATTTATATGTTAATTTTGCAAGTGTTGATCTTTCAACTTGAATTCTTGATGAAAACAAATGCTCAGTTTCTGAAACATTGAGGATCTGTTTTCCAAGGAAAGTTTTTACAATGAAACGTTTTTAGAAAAAAAAAAATTACCTTACTGGAAAGAGCAATTGTGTCAGAGGATGAAAGAACTTTAAAGCCAGATTCTCTGTGAGAGACAAGTGTTCACTCCGCATCAGACCTCCTTGTTGGAGGAATCCAGTGAACAATGGGAAAAGGGAAAGATTCAGGATCTTTGGCCTCATTGTCAGCTCCTTTGCCACAAAGCTATGGTTATTCAAGTTAGTTCAAGCCACAGACGTGTTCCGTGTGCACAGACGTGTTCCCCGTTAGCAACTTATAAACACATGGAGAGTTAACAAGGGAGCTGATTAAGTGAATATTTCTGGAGCTGGTCATCACCTTATTGATTCTAGTTCTTTTGGATCTAAGGGTCTATGGTTCAAATCTCAGCAGGAGTGAATTTCTCAAGCAAAGGAGAGGCATTTATTGGATTAGTTACTAGCATGGTGTGAATTACTAGTGTTCTGGGAAGGGAGGGGGGTTCATAAACTCATTATTGAGAACCTGGGCTCTAGGGGCCTTTTGTTCCTGGAGCTCCCCCTGTGGATCCTGGGGCATAATCAGAACCAGGGCTTATTCTGTGCCCCTGAAATTGCTTTCACAAGCCCAGGTTATGGGCTATTTCTCTTGTAGCAACTCTTGAGCTTTCCATTTCTTGGACTTGTAGAGCTGTCTTCAAAAGGCATGTTTGGTGGAAGGTATAAGTAGTTGATATTTTGTACTGGGGATGACAGATTCTTTCTTCCTTCTTCCGGTGCTTCCTTTCTTTCTTTCATTTCATTTTTTTCTCTCTGAAATGTTTTACAATGCTTTCATTGTATTCCCTCATAGTTTTTTGTTTGAGGGTATTCATAGAATTGTAGACTTTTCTTCACACATAAATGAATCTCAAGTTCTCAAGTGTCACTGAGCTCAACCCTGTATTCAATGAATGAATCAGTTCTACTTAACCCTTGTTTATCTATCTCCCATTAAAATTCTTTCAAAAGTAGAGATTTATTACTTCATAAAGCAGTCTGCTCTTTTTGGGGGGATAGTAATATATCTCCATTATTTCCCTAGTACTTATTCCTATGTTCTGGCCTCTATTTTTGATTTTCTACCTTTCAGACAATAACCTGTGCTGGAATCATGTGTTGTTCTTTTTATCACTAAGTTTTTTGCTCCTTATCTCCTACCATCTACAGATACAGATCACTTTGTATATTGCCAGAGTTCTCCCCTTTATTTCCTTTTTCTGCCAGTCTCTGTGACTCATATTACCACCCCACCCCCTTTAAAGCTATATATTTCCTTATTCAATTCTCCTAACTAAAGTTAATCTTTCTTTCTGGGAATTTCAATTCCTGGGGGTCTTTTAAATAAAATAAAATTTAATTTAATTTAAAAAATAAATGAAGCCTTTCTTTGCAAAGTTATTTTGTGTTCTCTTGGCAACTAAACAATTTATTGCCCTCCCCTGGCCTTGAGTGGTTCCTTGATAGTGCGAATACTTCTCTGGAATAGAGGGGAGATGATTGTATACATTCATCAGATACTTACTCAGTATAAATATATTAAAAATACAAACATCTCTGGGAATATTCTTCCTGAATATATTCAATCATTCACTCTTTCATTCACCAAAATTTACTAGTATCTTTTAGCCACACGAACAACACTCTCTGTTCCAGAAAGCTATTTTTGGTTGTTGATAAACCAGGGTTAATTTTATGAATCCTGAATACGCTTAATATCTTGCACATTAAACTATTAGCTCCCTAAAATAGAAGGCATTTTTTATTCATGTTCATCGCCTCCAGTATGTAATGCAGTAGCTGACACCAATAAGCAATTGTTGAATATGAATGACTGAGATAATACTCCTCAAAATGGGCTTGATTAAATGAGTTGAATCACTCTTGTATAGCTAATGGCCAAGATGACAGCTAAATGGAAGTATTGATGATAAATATTGGTTAGTTTGGGAAATTTGATATTTGGTATTATAAATAGGCAAAAAGCCAACATATTGTATTTTCTTAGTCTCAGATTCCCCTCCAATTTATGTGATACCTGCTTTTCTATTTCTTTCTATGGAGGGGGCAGTTTGAGTGAAAATATTTTTTTTTTATTGATTTCAGAGAGGAAGGGAGAGAGAGAGAGAGATAGAAACATCAAAGAAGAGAGAGAATCACTGATTGGCTGCCTCCTGAATGCCCACCACTGGGGATCGAGCCCACAACCTGGGTAGGTGCCCTTAACCGGAATTGAACTCAGGACCCTTCAGTCTGCAGGCCAATGCTCTATCCATGGAGCCAAAGCAGCTAGGGCTTGAGTGAAATTTTTATTAATGCTTGGGGGGAGGGGCTTGGGAAGGGGGCTGTGAGGATGCACCACCCAAGTGTTCTATCTGGTGACGCCACAGGTAGCTGGGCTTCGGAGTTGTGCAGAGCCTGGCCTCTTCTGTGTGCCGCATGACTTGTTTTGTGTGTCAAGGTTTCAAAAAAATTATTACTATCCCCCCCATCCTTGTATAAAACACGATAGTCAACAATATGGAAGAATAAAACTTACTGAATTATTTACTAAACAAGATGAGGAGATTATTTCTCTATGCAATGAAGAATAGTTTGAATTATATTTTGACTTTGAAATATAATGGACTCAAGGCATAACTGTAGCCTTTTGAACCCAGGAGAGGAAAAAGGAGAAAGAGAAGTTGGGGTTGGAAAGGTACTTTGGAGGAAGGATAGATCTTGTAATAATTTTTTTTATTTTAGATTATTAAAAGTGACATCATTGTTTTCAGGAAAATGTCCATTTATCATTAATGCATTGTAGAATTATAGCTCTTTATTGAGAAAGCTAGGTAGAAGGAGGTAATGCTGATAAATATGTACATATCTAATATAATAAAAGAGTAATATTCAAATTGACCATTACCCCAGACACCTAAGCCATGCCCACCAGCCAAGCCATGCCTCCCAGCCAACCAGAGCGGCTGTACGCCCAGCCAAGATGGAGGCCGGCAGCCATGGAGCTAGAGCAAACCAGAGGCTTCTGTTGCAACTGCCTGCCTAGGCTGGCTGAGCCTCTGCTCATGGCCACACCCACCAGCCAATCAGAACGGCTATATGCAAATTAACCCAGCCAAGATGGAGGCTGGCTGGGCGGCTCTGCACTGGGAGTCTCTGCAGCCGGCATAGCTGTGCCAGGTGTGTCAGCTCAGTGGAAGGGGTCCGGCCTGGGGCCTCCACGGGGCATCCAGGAGCGCCCATTCTGGGTCCACTGCCTGGCTCTGCCCCCTGGGGGCCTCCTTGGGGTGTCCAGTAGCAGCTGTCCTGGGTCCACTGCCTGGTTCCACCCCCTGGGGGCCTCCCCGGGGCATGCGGGAGCGTGGGGGCCTCTGTAGGGTGTGCAGGAGCAGCCATTCTGGGTCCGCTGCCTGGCTTTGCCCCCCAGGGGCCTCCTTGGGGTGTCCAGGGGTGCCTGTCCTGGGTCAGCTGCCTGGCTATTCCCCAGGGGCCTCCACGGGGCGTGCAGGAATGCCTGTCCTGGGTCTGCTGCCTGGCTCTGCTCTGTGGGCATCCTCGGGGGTGTGCGGGAGCATCTGCTGCACAGTGTGGAGAATCCGAAGCCAGTCCGCTGCCCGGCTCCACCCCGGGTGTGTTTGCTCAGCAGCAGGACCCCACTGAGGGATCCTGCACCAGCGTCTGCCCCTGACTTGCCAACCAGCTCTGCACCAGGTGTGTTCCCTCAGTGGTGGGGATCCACCAAGTATGTGCGATCGTGGGCCCTCCAGTGGGAAACTCCAGGCCTGCACTCACCAGTCCTCCCACCCCCCAGTGCACAAACCCTGAAGGGGCTTGGGCAGCCTGAAAATGGCCCTCAGCCCCTCACCCAGGCTGGCCAGGCATGCCAGCAGGTGGACATCCCCACCTGAGGTGTCCCAGACTGCAAGAGGGCACAAGCTGGGCTGAGGGACCCCCCCAACCCCTGCCAAGTGCACAAATTTTTGTGCACCAGACTCTTAGTCTAATTTAATAAAAGAGTAATATGAAAATTAACCCTCACTCTATTACACCCAGAAACCATGCCCACAAACCACGCCCACCAACCAATCAGGAGCAAATATGTAAATTAACTCAACTAAGATGGTGGCAGCCACAGAGCTCGAGTTGCCCCAGGCAATGGAGGAAGCCAGGGCCCTGCAGGCCCTGAGCTCTACTCAAGGCTACAAAATTTCAATTATAAAAGATAAACAAACCCCAGATACCTGTTGGGCTGGGACCATGGGTTGCCAGGGGCAACCCAAGCTTTGAACCGGGGACCAAGGCAACGAAGTTTCAACTATAGAAGTTAAATAAATCCCAGATACCTGCTTCCAGCCAGGCACCCCAGTAGGGACCTGAACCCTGAAGGGTCTGTTGGCAGCCTGAAAATGGCTCTTAGCCCTTCACCCAGGCTGGCCACACCCCCATGGGGTGAGGGTCTCCTCTGGGGGGGTTGGCCAGCCTGCAAACAGCCATCAGCCCCTCACCCAGGCTGGCCAGGCACACCAGCAGGTGGACATCCCCTGAGGGGTCCCAGATGCAAGAGGGCACAGGCTGGGCTGAGGGATTCTCCCAAGTACACAAATTTTTGTGCACCAGACCTCTAGTAATATATAACACATATATATTAGACTAGGGGCCTGGTGCACAAAATTTGTGCACTTGGGAGGTCCCTCAGCCCAGCCTGTGCCCTCTCGCAGTCTGGGACCCCTCTGGGGGTGTCCACCTGCTGGCGTGTCTGGTCAGCCTGGGTGAGGGGCTGATGGCTGTTTGCAGGCTGGCCAAGCTCCGCAGTGGGATCCCTCACCCCATTGGGGTGTGGCCAGCCTGGGTGACGTGCTAAGGCCTGTTTTCGGGCTTTCAGGCTGCCCACAGCTCCCATTGACCCAATGTCCCAGCAAGGCTGGCTGGAAGCAGGTTTCTGGGGTTTATTTATCTTCTATAATTGATACAGTGTTTCTTTAAGTCAAGGCCTAGGCAAGTAATGAAGCCTCCTGTCTGCTTCAGCTCTGTGGCTTCTAAAATTGAAAGAATGTTGCCTTAGTAGTTGCAGCCAGGACTGCTGTTTGCTTCAGCTCCAAGGCTTCTATAATTGAGACAATGTTGCAAATATGTTGTTGCCTGGAGCCGGGAGAAACCCAGCTGGCCGGCAAACAGTTTTACTCCTGCTGCAATAGAAGCTGCCTGTTTACTCTAGCAGCTCCATGACTGCCAGCCTCCATCTTGGCTGAGTTAATTTGTATACAGTCACTCTTATTGGCTGGTGGGCATGGCTTAGGCGTCCCGAAGAAACAGTCAATTTCAATACTATGCTTTTATTAGATTAGATGTTAGATATTGTATTATATGTGTTAGGACTTTAAAATAGACATAATTATAGGCATGGATTGAGGTTGCCTTTAGAGGCTAGCTGTATCTTTACAAAAGTGTGTGTCTGTGTTTATGTATAAGTACACACACACTCTTATATATTTAAAAGTAGTATTTTGAACAGTTTTAAAATATGAAAAATATTATAGGAAAAAGGTACTTATAACTCATATTCTACAACATGGTGATTATTATTGTTAATGTATTAGTACATTTCATTAATATATGCATTGAGAGATGGTATGACATATTGGTAAAGAGTATGCAGTCTCTAATCTCAATTATGCCACTTACAAGGTTTAAGTGTGAATATATTAATATTTTCTATATTAATTTAAAAGTTATATAGCTAAATCTCAGAGCTACCATTTTTGGAGTTACTTTATGCCAGACACTGTCTTAAAGACTTCATACATATTATGTTTAAGCTTCCCAACAACTCTGAAAAATAGGTGCTATTATTAGCTTGTATTATCATCATTCTATAGATGAGTAAGTTGAGCACAGAGAAATTTAAAAAATTGCCTCAGTTGAGGTTCACAATTTAGAATTAGTAGAACTCAGTCTTGACTTCAGAATTCATGCTCAAAACCACAACAGAAAGACACAGATGTAAACACAGTAGAATATGTTCTCCAATGCAGTGGGTTCGCTTGTTGTTTTGTTGATGGTTTCTTTTGCTGTGCAGAAACTTTTTATTTTGATGTTGTCCCATTTGTTTATTTTCTCCTTAGTTTCCATTGTCCTAGTAGATGTATCAGTAAAGATATTGCTATGAGATAATATCTGCTATTTTGCTGCCTATGGATTCTTCTAAAATTTTTATGGTTTCCAGTTTTATGTTTAAATCTTTTTTTTTCATTTTGAGTTAATTTTTGTGTATGGTGTAAGTTGGTGGTCTAGTTTCTTTTTTTTTTTTTTGCATGTATCTGTCCAATTTTCCCAACACTATTTATTGAAGAGACTATCTTGACTCCAGTGTATGCTCTTGCCTCCTTTGTGAAATATTTGCCTGCTGGAGGCTAAAACCAATAGTAGTTTGTATATTAATGCAAAAAAGACCCATTGGAAGGCCATGGACTTTGATATTCAGGAGGGCTAAAAGTCAGCATAATATTGCCCTGCTATGGGCTCAATGGCTCAATGCAATTCCCTAACCTGATAATCCTTTCACTCTTTACCAAACTTTACCTTTGATATGCCTGTATGCATTGCTAAAGGGAAAATGTGTATGCAAGTAAATAAAAAGCTGACTGGCCAGAAGTGGCATGCCTCTCCACAAGAGAGATCTCCACCTGGTCCCCCCAAGCCTTCTAAATTCATATTTCTTGTGCGATATTTTCATTGGTGCATTGGCCCCTCCTTCAGATCCTGAACCCTGATGCAAAGGTTGTGGCATTTGCTGATGTTATATAGGTAAAGGTTTAATCTCCCAAATTTAAAGGAACTCCTACAACTTAACAAAAGGAAGATAAACAATCCAGTCAAAAAATGGGCAAAGGACCTAAATAGACACTTTTCAAAAGTGGACATACAGAAGGTCAAGAGGCATACGATAAATGTTCAAAGTCACTAATCATCTGAGAGATGCAAATCAAAGTGACAATAAAGTACCATCTAACACCTGTCAGAATGGCTATCATCAACAAATCAACAAAAGACAAGTGCTGGCGAGGATGTGGAGAAAATGGAACCCTCCTGCCGCTTCTGGTGGGAATGCAGACTGGTGCAGCCACTATGGAAGACAGTATGGAGTTTCCTCAAAAAATTAAAAATGGAACTCCCATATGACCCAGTGATCCCACTACTATGAATATATCCCAAGAAATCACAAACATCAATCAGAAAGAATATATGCACTCTATGTTCATAGCAGCACAATTTATAATAGCTAAGATTTGGAAACGGTCTAAATGCCCATCAACAGATGAGTGGATTAAAAAAAAAAACTGTAGGAGGGAAGAGGTCAATGGGGGGTAAAAGGAAACATATGTAATACTTTCAACAATAAAGAATTTTTTAAAAAAGAAGAAAAATGTAGAAAGACACATTATTTTTGGATATATCGATGATGTTTGTTGAGGAGACGACCTAGTAGAGTGAAGACAGCACTAGTCTGTGAATCAGGAAACTGACTTTCAGGGATGTGCAGAAGTCCTTTTGTGTAAAGGCCAGTTGGTAACTATTTGGGAATTTTACAAGCTGGTTGTTAAATCATTGGTAGTTTGAAACTGACCATACTGGGCCATATTGGACCACAATTATTGAAAAAAGTGACATATCAGGGTTTTTTCTTTTTTCTTTTTTTTCCCCTCTGTTGAGGGTCACTTTATCAGCCCACCATGCCTGCATTTTTAGTTATGCCACTGCTGTTGGGCTGTACTTTTGGCAAATCATGCAATGGCTCAGAAGTATGACCTTCTTATGAGTAGAATCATAGCAGTGTTTGTCTGTGTTTTAAGGTCTATAGTGTCTGGTAAACATTTTATGACATTTTCTTCTTTACATGTAACTGTGTAAAATATAAAGTGCTATGTAATTACTATCTAATATTTATTCATGTGTTAACCTAGAAAATTATTCTTAAAACCAAAGTATTTTAAAGTAATAATTTATTTTAAAAATTAGAATACCAGTGCTATTTGAAGTTTCAATGATTCTTGGAGAATTATATTCCTCTTTTTCCCATTCAGAGAAAAAAATACACATGTATAAAATAGAATTAAATCTAAAAAGGAAATTTGGGGTTTGGAGGCACAGAACATAAATTTAGATTCTTTTTAATTGTAATATGGTTTTTAATGATACTTACTTGACTGATATGCAAAAATATATAAGGCAAAGTCTTGATTTTCTCCATGGGTTTCAAAAAGTAGATAATTTATGAAGATACTATATGCTGTAATTAGTAAGGCATTTGGTGAATTAGATGTAATTAAGGACTGCAGCTGTTTCATCCCGAAGCCAAAACTATCAATGTTTCTGAAGTTAAGAAAAATGTGATTATTATTTGTAAGGTACTTCTATGTGCCAAGCACCTGTTATACATTTTATCAAAAATCTCACACAACCCAACCTGATTATTATTTCCATTTTACAGTTGAGTAAACTGAGTCTTAGATAAAATACTGTATCCAGCTCAGCATAACTAGACCACGTGATATTTTGTAGGTTCATATAATTTGGAATCTTGGTTTGATAGATAAGAAATCTCTCTCTCTCTCTCTCTCTCTCTCTCTCTCTCTCTCTCTCTCTATATATATATATATATATATATATATATATATATATATATATATATATATATCTCAAAGCCTAAGCCACCGGTTAATCGCTCGACCACTCGACAGGTTGTTATGATGTGCACTGACCACCAGGAGAAAGACGTTCAATGCAGGAACTGCCCCCTTGTGGTTAGTGTGTGCCCACAGCAGGAGTGCTGCTCAGCTTGCCAATGGGCACCAGAAGCCAGGCTCATGGCTGGTGAGAGCAGTGCAGTGGCATGAGCCTCTCCTGCTTCTGCAACAACACTACTGAGCGTGATGGCGGCAGGTGCAGTGGGGCCTGGATGAGCAGGAGTGGAGGGTGCCCTGACTGAGCTTGGGCTCCTCCTTGGCTGCCTGCCACTTCATGTACTACTACATTCCTCAGGGGATGTTGGACTGCCAGTTTCCATGCAGGGATAGGGTCAAAAACAGCATTTGACATCCCCCAAGGGATCCAGGATTGTGAGAGGGCACTGGTCAGGCTAAATCCATGCACCAGACCTCTAATATAATCTAATAAAAGAGTAATATGCAAATTGACCCTCACTCTGTTACACCTAAGCCACGCCCACCAGCCAAGTCATGCCCATGAGCCAATCAGAGTGACTATATGCAAATTAACCCAGCCAAGATGGTGATCAGCAGCCATGGAGCTGGAATAAGCAGGAGGCTTGCCCCAGCAATTGAGGAAGCTAAGGTTCCTGTCTGCCTAGGCTGGCTGTGGCCTCCACTCAAGGCAACAAAGTGTCAATTATAGAAGATAAACAAACCTCAGATACCTGCTGCCAGCCTTGGGCTCAAGGAAGTGCTGGGAGCCTGGGTTGTCAGGGGCAACCTGACCTGGGCTCTGGTTAAAACAAAGTTTCAACTTTAGAAGTTAAATAAATCCCAGATACGAGCTTCCAGCCAGCCTCGCTGCAAGCAGCCATCAGCCACTCACCCAGGCTGGCCAGGTAACCCAGCAGGAACCCCGTTCCTGCAGGGGCTGTGGCCTGCATGCATACAGCTATTAGCGCCTCACCCAGGCTGGCCAGGTACCCCAGCATGACCCCCCTCCCTGAAGGGGATGTGGCCAGTCTGAAAATGGCCCTCAGCCCCTCACCCAGGCTGGCCAGGTACCCCGGGGGGGGGGGGGGCACCCACCTTGAAGGGGCTGTGGCCACCCTGAAAACAGTCATCAGCCCCTCACCCAGGCTGGCCAGGCACCCCAGCAGGAACCCCATCCTGATCAGGGACACCTTTCAGGGCATACCAGCTGGACCCCACCTGTGCACCAGGCCTCTATCCTCCTATATAATAAAAGCATAATATGCAAATTGACCCTAACAGCAGAACCACTGGGAATGACTGGTCACTATGACACACACTGACCACCAGGGGGCAGACGTTCAATGCAGGAGCTGCCCCCTGGTGATCAGTGCACTCCCACAGGGGGAGCTCTGCTCAGCCACAAGCCAGTCTGCCAGCTGCTAGCACAGCAGTGGTGGTGGGAGCCTCTCCCACCTCCTCAGCAGAGCTAAGGATGTCTGACTGCAGCTTAGGCCTGCTCCCCACTGGCAAGTGGACATCCCCCAAGGACCCCCTGGCTGCCAAAGGGATGTCTGGCTGCCAGCTTAGGCCTTATTGCCCAGGGAGTGGGCCTACGCCAGCTGGTGGACATCTCTCGAGGGGTCCCAGATTGCTAGAAGGCACAGGCTGTGCTGAGGGATATCCCCGAGTGAGTGCACAAATTTTTGTGCATCAGGCCTCTAGTTAATAAATAAAATTTGAACTAACTAGTACAATATAGAAAGCACAAAAGTAGGATTTGAATCATTCATGGCAATAAAGAGGACATTTTTACTTTCACCTTATTAACTGAAGGGATAGTTCCTAGAAAGAGTAAACAAACTTATTAAGGACTTTTAGGCATAATTTATATGTTTCAATACTTAGGAAAATCAAATCCCCTCTACTGAAAGATTTCAAAAATTTGAATGTATTGTAATTCATAACAATGTTGATGAAGTTTTCATGTATCTCTTTCAGTACTAAATGACATAGATACTACTGTATTGTTCAAAATTCACAGGGAAGGAAACCTGATCTGTGTCAATATGTTCCTGCAGGAAACCAATATTTCCACTCCACAAAAATCCTTAGCATGCGGTTTCACTCTCTTTGTTCTAATTTGAGTGTCATTAACAAAAATAGACTTGAATTGTGACTCAAAAAAAATTACAATGCTTTTATATGCACCTTATCACATAAAATGATCATGTTCTTGAAAATTGAAGTTCCTGAAATATTCTCTTTATTTTTCTCAGACTGTGTCTCCACAAGATGACCATCAGAGGTTAGGTGGACCACAGCCATTGGCTGGTTACACATTCTAGAAATGAAAGATTCCCTACTAAAATCAAGTCACATTCTCAGAGTATTTTATGCTTAGCTTGTCTGAAACGTAAGAATTTTGGTCAATTAAGTACAAATACTTAGTTAATATGAATAGAAAACTTAAAATTGGTGTATATTGTTGGAGGCACTGTGTCGTCTCTTTGACTTAAAGGATTTAGGGCCCCAAATTCAAATTCTCTTTGACCTGAAGGATTTAGGGTCCACTTCTTCCCTAATAATATGAATTTGGGTATATGAAAGTACTTGACATTTTGTTCATTTTATGAAGCATTCTTTTCATCTTAGTGATAGCAAAGTGTGTGTTAGAGCTCTGATAGCATCACATGGGATCTTAATCCCCTCAGAACTATTTTTTTGCCATTGTTGTGAATTAAGTTGCAAAAATGAAGAGGAATATAATCCTTAGCAATAAAGAAGAACAATACATACTTTCTTGGAAGTTATGCAACGTACTCTAAGAGGCTAAATTCCAGGGGCAAAAAATTGTCCCATTGGGAATCAGAAGCATGTACATTGGAAGTTAAATGTATGCCAGACAGTGTGCTGACCATGTCACATGCCTTACTCCGTTCAACAGATTCCATGTGATGGGCACTCATACCTCTCATTTTAGGGAACTCATAGAAGGTGAGCAACTACTCAAGGTCACAGATATCACCCAGGGCAGAACTAGAATTCCAGCTCAGAGTGGGTTGTCTTCCAATCAGGGGTGTTTAACCAGAACCTACACTTCCTCAGGGAGTCTGTGGAAAGAATTTAGGAATTCCATGAACTTGGATGGGGAAAAATGTGCATGTTTATTTTCATTTACCTCCAACTGAAATTGAACATTTTCATTAATTATGAATGCAGACAATCACAGAAGTATCTGCAATACCTGAATTTTATCACCTATAAAAAGCACAGATGTTTTTGTATCACAATTTAGTTGTTGCAAATATCTCAAAATAGCATTTATTTACCATTTTTGAGAAATCACAGTAGCTTATTTATAATGTTTATATGTATATTTCAATATAATTTGTTTTCTTTGTAGTCCTCAGAGTTTTAATTTTTACATTTTATACTTATTTTATATATCTATTACATACATATGTATAGCAAATATTTTAATGTTTGTTTTATATATATTTTTTACACATTTAGAAGCATTTTTCTGAAATTAGTTCGTTGGATTGTCAAAAGTATCCATGGCCAAGAACTTTGAAGACCTGTTCTGGGCTTTCATTTCTTATCCATCACAGTCTTCCTATATTTTGTTCTTATGCCATGCCTGCATAAAGAGCAGAAATATAATGATTCACACAACTCAACTCTAGTATTATTCAGTTGCATGGCAGAGAAGGAAAAGCAAATGAAACATTTAGAGCATTTAACAGATCTATTACTTCTAAACACATGTGTATCTGCAGAACATTGAAAGGGATTATGTTTTCATTTCCTACCAGTCAAAATCCCCAGGTACCTATTTATTTTACATAGACCAGTACCAATTGACTGAAAGCTACGTTTTTCTTTTACCTCTGGCTTTGAGTTGTGTTCAGATTATTAATGGTGCTTCGTTTTCATTGATTCCGGAATGTAAACATCCCCGTCAGCGTTCTAGTCCTGCTGATCCTGTGCTCGGATCTGCGCTTTCTCAGCTAAGTTGAGTGACCCACCAGCCTTTGCTGAAGTCACACTGGTTTCAGCAAACTAGTGTGTAGACCTCTTTTCTTTTATTTGTGGATTTATTACTTAATGAATGAACACCAATAAGTAGTTCATTCAATAAAAGTACTAAATGCCAGGCATCTTTTTAGGCAGTGGAGACATAGAGAAGATGCCCCAAAGAAGGTTTTGAGGAACACTTTATTTAACAGTGTTGGCCTATTTATTATTGTTCATATTATATTATTATTATTATTCATTTTTTACCTATTAACTGGATGGTTGGATAACCTTGTAATTGTGCCCAGATTCTGAAGTGTTCCCATAGACACAATCAAACTAATGGATCTCATAAGCTCAAGTCCTCTCGATAATTATCCAGAATATTTTAATATTTAATAACAGTGAGACTATATCAAGGTTAACAGATTGATGTCCAGTCTGCTTCAGGGCAGACTTAACCCATTTGGCTTAACAGGGCAGATCATTGTCTTGTCTCAGAAAAGTATGGACCTGGAACAATGAAAGGGCCTGTATAGCATGTAATTTCTTCTCAATAGACTAACAGAATTGGGTCCAGGTGTGTGTGTATCTTTAAAGGCATCGTTGCGACAGGGTAAATGCCAGACTCTTTGAGGAGAGAAGGACATGCAGATTGGCTGGGATGTTTAATTCCCGATCTGCTTCTAACCATTTTTGTGACCTGGAGAATGTTAAGTGACATCTCCTGCTCTCAGACTTCATTTTGTAAATGATAGGATTGGGTTACGAATCTCAAATATATTTTCCAGCTCTAAAACTTCATTTTTGTTTTTGACACATCACACATAGAGTAAGGCTTTACTTTTGCTTTTTACTGATGTTGAGGAAATTAAGCTCCATTTTATGAACATCTGTTCCACGGAGCATCATAATTAAAAAGTGTGATTTAAAAAAATGTTCTGTTAAAGTAAGAGGATTGGTTAATACCAACAAATCAAAAGTACTAGGTTTTATATAACTTAAATTATATATGAATGTGTTAGTCAAGCTAAAGAGAATGGTATGAAAAGATGTTTGCTAAATTTTCTACAATATACTTATGTATCATATATTTCTAAATGCACGTCTTTTTAATAATTATTGTGTTAAATATCAACTGTAGGATGAAGGCTTTTGTACTGATTCTGTAGTTTGACATAATGTATGTGTTTGGACATGTACAATAGCTAATGTTAGCTATTCTGCATTGTTGGGTAATGGACACATTCTTTCCCACAGTTATTAGGCTACTGCATTAATATTGACTACTGAGATTAATAAATGGCATTACATGACGTCAAATAAAAATGAATGGTTTTGATGGGAATTAAATGTTGAAACTCCAATCTGTTTATCAGAGTCCTTTCTAGAATGTCATTGAGAAAGTTGTTGGAAAGACAGTGCGTAAACTCTGACTCTGCATTTGAATGGAGACCTTAGTGGTATAAAATCTAAAGAAAAATAATAAACATATGCGTGAAAGTTGTACTGTCACTTTTGGATAAAGTCTACACATGGGGTCTGTTGGGAGACAATAATTCAATATGAGGTGGCATTATCAGGAAAAGATAACTTTCTATAGCATGATGAGAGTTTGTTTCCTAATCAAATGTCATTTGCTAGTAAGTTCACGATTGCAATGAGTGAGAGACTGTGTAAAAGTCTTAAAACACTTTTTTATTTCCTATGTCAAATTTGCACTGATACAAGGACAATTATACCCCTCTCATTCTTGGAAGTACTATCCATGTCAAAACTTTAATAGATTCATTTTATAAACTTTATCTTGACTTTTCTTTTTCCTCTTTCAGTAGGCTTTATGCTGGGGCGAAACCGTGGAGTAGTTCGGCACTTAACGGGGAGAAGAGTAAAGAAGGGACTAGGCTTTGTTCAGGAGTTACATTAACTCAGTTTGCAAATGCACCTGGAGAGCCTGCTGGAAAGTGGTTTTACAGCTGCTGGCTTCTATATAACCTGGTAGCTTTTAAAATAGTAAACAGCAAAGATAAATTCCAAAGGCTTGAACTTGACATTGAGTTTTTGGTCTGTACATTGAAATGAGATGGATTTCAGGGAGATGGAAGCCCCAAGTTTCTGATGTAAGGTCAAGCAAGACCGGTATGTTTAGAGAAACCTTTGATTTAAGAAAATCGATATTCAAATCATATCAGAGGTCCAAAACCAAAAATGCACCTCACTAAACTTATGTCAAAGCATTTTTTCTATGGAGTCAATGCATTTTCCTATGGACTTCTTAGTCACACGGGCATTTTCCTTCCAGTTTGCTGTAATCAAACAAATCACCCCAGGTTCATCTCCCTTTTCCTTCATTCTCCTAAAAGACTTGGTCAGAGTTCTCGTCTTTGTGACAAGAAAGGGTCACAAGTGGGGATTTCCACTTTGGAATTTCTTTCCCAACTGTCAGCTGTTTGTGGATTTAATGACAATGTTCTTTCATTGCAGTAAATACACAGGGTGTCTGCCAAATCAGCAGAGACATAAACCCATTCTCACAATGTTTTTGGAAATTGCTTTGGAATGTGAGAGTGGCCTGTGGCAGAGGAAGATGAAGGCTGTGCGAGTGCTGGCTGGTCTGCACTGTGAGCCTGCCAGTTGAATTGTTAGCAGGCTTTCAGGATAACTCATTTGCTTATTTATTTAGTAAATGCTTCCATCCTGGCGCCATAGGGCCCCCCTTTCCATGCCCAGGGAGCTTGCAGCATTAGTGCACGCGCATCGTTGTCCCAATGCATAGCAATTAGATGTCTGGACAGAAGACATGGCCAAGCCTGGGCAAAGAGGAGTGGACCTGAAGGAATGTGTCGTCCTAACGAAGGGTTTGCAATAAACAACCACTCAGGAAGAAACAAGTAATCAGCTTGGTTGATTGTTGTCAGATCAAAGAAATCACCCTTGTTATTTTCTATGACCTTTGTTCCAAATTTTTCTGTCTCTGAAAAGACATAGCACAGCACAACACTGTTGAACATACCGGAAAATTTTTTAAAAACTGGAGGATAGAGCAATAAGAGTCAGAATTTAGGTTAAAAAAGCGTTATACACATTCAGCATTTCAAGTAAAAATGTATGTCTCAAATAAAAACAAGTGAAGTTCTAACTATACTCATCTACTTCATTAAGTACTGGAACGGAGGTAGTGAGCTGTAAATATCAAATCCTATGTTCAGTGCTCTGGATCTATTGAATCTTTATTCCTTTTCTTAAAAGTCATTTCATTCTTGGGTTACGTTTTAAGAAGTAGAAATATTTGATACATTATTTTTAACTGATGCTCTCAGTACTAGCTTATTAAAAAGATAATGTATTCAATGAGCTTTTCTGCATGCCATACGCAATGATTGCTTCCAAACTTCTGAAAAGGGTTACTTGTGCATGAAACCATCAAAGCCTACAGTATTTCAATACTTGATTTTTATTAGCTAACAGGTTCAGTCGCAAAATGATGTTTTTCCACTGTTGAGTCTGCAATTCAACAGATTCAAATGGAAATTTTATATGCTGTGAGCACTTTAAATGATACTACAGGTAATCCATTGACATTTAACTGGCTAGTCAACTAATGCATGGCATGTTGTATATTCATTCAATGGCAGCCTTTAATTTTCACTCACAGGTGAGGGAACATGTTGAACTGGGAAACTTCTGTTGGTTGTTTTCTCACGCTGATCTTTTAGACATCTTGATGCCTGCAACACCACATGAAATTCCAATAAGCTCTGAAAAGAATTCTCATCAAGCAAGTCAGCCACAAAACAACACCAGGTGTTGTCAACCTCATAAGGCAGGTGATTGGCACATCAAGGAATGGCTGCTGAGGACAGGTGACCCCACAGATGTGACCTGGATGAGCCACAGGGCTAGCCATTTTCTAGATCTCTAGTAGGAAGGTACTTCTCAGACTTTCGTGTACGATAAGGGTCACCTGGATAGCTTGTCAATATACAGATCTGACACCTTGCATTTCTAACCTGTTCCTGAGTGATGTTGCTGCTGTTGGTTCATGGATCACACCTGGATAAGCAAGGTAGGATAGTGCTATTTAAGAAATTTTGGTGGAGGAAATTCTATAGTAGGATGACCGTGTTCATTAACCAGGTCCGTATACATAGGAGAACAAATGGAGGTGACATACAAGGTATAGTTTAAGTAACTTACCTTACTTCTTTTTAATCTCACTTTCCACTCTAGGCTATTCCTATGAAGTCAAAACATATCAGAAGTAAAAAAATAGAAAAATAAAAAATAAAAAGTTACTCATTTGGCCATAGCCTATAAGTTGGGCATTTAATTTTTTGCCTAATTGTCTATTTTCACAAAACTGTCCTTATCCACCAAGTGATTACCATTTAAATGCAGATTTGTAGGAAAACATTTAGGTAATGCCATTCAAAAATTGATTAGTGAATGAAGTTCTGTGCATATATCATTCCTAATCCATTCTTTCTTTCCCTGCTTTTGTTTTTCTCATCTTCAATTTCCCATTGGATCCCTTTGAGCTCAATGAGTTTTACATACGTTGGCATTGCAGCCATATAACAGTAAAGAATTAAGCTGGGCCACAGGAATCAGATGGTGACCTTGGTCTCATTAGCACAATGCTTCGCTCACCTGAGCCAGCAACCCTTGCGTTTGTAGCTGCCTAGGCTAAAGAAGATGAATGTCTCTTCCTTCTTTCTCCAGTTACTGAAGATGTTTCAAATGGTCCCACTGGACTATTGAGATACATTTGCTTCAGTATCTGCCAGGCTAGTCCAGACTGCTATTTATTGGTGCATTCTATCAAACTACAGGCCTATTCTGGTAAATCAATGAAGCTTTTTGGATAGTATCCCTAGTAGGCAAGGTAATTAGAGATTAAAATATTGGGAGAGTCATAATACAGCTTAGAAATATCTTTGTAAAAAGGTAAAAAATTAAATTATGTCCCATCCTCTGTATGCTAACAACCTTGATTAAATCATTTAAAAATGTGAATATCCCAAAAATATAACTTTCTCACTACCAAATCATCCACATGCAGCAAGATCTGAAAAGATATTTGACAAAGGAAGCCACATTCATTTACTTTTCTCAGTGAATCTACCTGAAGATTAAGATTAAAACCTTAATTTTCCAGTTTGCTGCAATGGCAGGGATATCTATTTGGGAGTGAATAAACATGGCGTTTTATCATCCTGATCAATAGTTTTGGATCCAGTAATTCTCAGGTTCACCAAGTGAAATTACTTGCCAGAGCATATTTTGACACTTTGAGGCAGGAATTTCACTGAAAATTAATGTTTTATTCTCTTCATCATTTTTCTCTCATGCCAGACCTCACAAATCCTGCTTATGAGATAGAAATGAGTACTCAATAATCATGTTTTAGAACTCATTGTCTTAAAAAAGCATCAAATTGAACATTCAAAATGCCATTGTGTACATGTGGAATTATTTTGTGCAGAAAAGACTTCTAAAATGCAATACATAGTCTTAATTAAAATAATCACAGGGTATAAAATCAAGTGGAATAAGTCTGAAGTAATGTAAGTCAACCAAAACAGCGTTAATGCTGTTTCTCTCATTTCCCTCTGCTTCATTCCCTGAAGAGTATAAAATCCTTATGAGTGTATTAACGGTGTGCTGAGTGGTCCCCTGAGATACCTAAGCCCTTCCCTCTAGTAACTGGTGTAATTGGTGTGGGCTGTTCATGCTGTTGGCTTTCTCTCTGCCATGCCTTTGTTTGGCTACTCTTTTGAGACATGTATCATCTCTTTCTCTAAATAGGGTTTCTCAACCATGGCACTGTTAATATTTTGGACTGAATAATTGTCTGGTGTCAGTGGCTATCCTGTGTATAGTAGGATGCTTAGCACATATTGCTAGCGCAATGTGTAAGTGTCCCTACTCAGTAGATGCCAATAGAACCTGCCCCTTGACATAACTAGCAATGCCTCCAGACATCACCAGATGCCCTTGGGAGGTAAATGTGCCCCTAGTTGAGAAACACTTTTCTAGCTATTATTCCTAAAGCCAAACATAACTTACACTATGAAACTGTTCCTGGTCATATCCATTCATCCATAACTGTTTTTATTGAAATAACCTAAAGAATATACAGATATGGTAAACAACAAAACACTAGGTAATAAGGGAATTATGGCCCTCATTTGTCTCTTTACTGACCTTCCTCTTTAGAAAAAAACACTATTAAAGCAGGAACCTTTCCAGACTGTTTAAAACCATCTGCAGGTTGAAAAATGTTATGTCATTGTTTTAATTTGCTTCTCTTTCCTTGAGAATAAGTTTTAGCATGTTTTATGTTCTATGAACACTTTTATTTTCTCTTTTCGTATTGCTTGGTAGTTTCTTTAGTCCATTTTTCCAATTTAATATTTTTCATATTAAATTGTATTAAAATTCATATTTACATTGTAGTTATAGATCATTTTATTGTTTTATATATTGTAAATTTTCTTCCAGGCTGTATAACTACATGTGTTGCTATATTTTTATATAGCCAAAAACGTCAAACTTTTCCTTTATGACTACTGGATTTTATATTCTATTTAGAAGGTCTTTTATTACTCATATATATTTTAAAATATCCTATTTTCAATGTTTTCATAGTCTGTCTTACTCCTTAATTAATTAATTTACAGTGCTAAGTAGGGATTTAACTTTCTTCCCCTTCTGTACTAAATGAATATCTGTATCGTACAGTTTAGGCTAGTTTAAACTGCAATAACAATTTCAGATCTCAGTGGCTTAAAACTTCTCAGGTAAGGCTCTGAGTCTGTGTCTTTTTCACTTTATACTCTTAAGGATCAGGCTTTATCTGTGACCTGTCAATAGAGGAGAAAGAGAGATGGTAGAACTGCACCTTGATTATTAAAGCTTCTCCTCAGATATGGCCCAATAGCTTCCACTCACATTTTATAGGACAACGTAAATCAACACTGACAACCACGTGTGAGAAGTATTATCCTTCCTCATAGGCCTGGTAGATATGAGTTAAATAAGGAAATATGGTCAGTATCTCAACAATAATAAAATCTCCCAAAAGAATCAACTTTTCTAAAACCATTCATGGAATATTTCCTTTATTTCCACTGATCTGCTATACCACGTACCTGAAATTGGCAGATGTCATTTTGTATTATTTTCATCCTTTTATGAATCTATATTCTACCCCACAACTAAATAAGTTTTTTTTTAAGACCAGGGACTGTCTCTTATTAGTAGTACACTTAGTCATTCACTGAATGTTTAGGAAGTTGGAGATGGCCTAAACATTTATTACTAGGGCAATGTGTAAGTAAATACTGAAGAAGCACAACGAATTCAAGTTATTATGCAGTCCAGACGCAATAAGATGTACACATTTTTTTTCTGCTATAAAATGATATTTGAAGTCTGAAAATCTTATGTTCAGCAAAATCATGCCCTAAAATTAATGGAACATATGGAGGCGATTAGGGCTGGAGTAGTCACTCCAAATTTATGTACTATCACTATAAAAATACTGAAAAGAACAAAAATTATTCTGATAGATGCATTAACAATTGAAAAGAAAACACCAGATTTCTAATGCATAAAAATACTAAAGTAGATATAAGGCTTTACCATAATAATTTGAATGTAGAATGATGGAAGGCAGTGTAAAAAATATTTATCCTGCTGAATTTGGAGAGAAGAACCAAAGTTGCAAAGATTGAAGAGAAGCACATTTAAAAGCTTCTAAGTGGGTAGGTGGTCAAGCCAAGACAAGAGGAAGTGGGGTAAATGTTTGTGTGTGTTTTTTTTAATTTGTGAATGAAAGTTTATTATTTAAAATCTATCAAAACAAGTAAGAGTAAAATGGTGTGATTTAATAGCTAATAAAGATTATATTCAATTATAATCACCACATACAAATACTCAACTGTGTAATCTCAGCTTCCCACACTTTTCAGCCAAAGTACGTGGGATGAAGACATGTGCTTCCTAATTCATTGCCATCCATGAACCTTGCTTTTCATACCTTTAAGTTTGTCTCAGAATGATGAGCCTGAATCCCTCTCTATCCATCCACATCATAACAAATATTGGTTAGCGTTGACCCCAAGAAAATCCAGAAATGGAAGGAGACTTGCCTTTGGGTGGTGAACACACAATATGATACACAGATGATGTACTATAGAATTGCATGCATGAAACCTACATAATTCTACCAACCAAGGTCACCCTAATAAATTTTGAACACTGTTGTAGTCCTCCATGCTGGCTTCATTCAGCTGGATTTGTGTACTTTGTGATCAGTGGCTCTTATTCATAAACATTAAAAAGCTGGGAAAAGAGCTTATGAAGCAATGTAACTTCTTTGTTATCCTGACATCATTTTCCTCCTTAGCATTTGTATATGAGCTAATTTGCATTATAGTGACAGACTGTACATTCAGAGACATGAATGGATTTTAAAAACATAATGCTGAGATGAAAAGGTAGGAAACAGCAGGGAATTTATTGCCCAAGACTTCTTATGTAAATTAGCAACACAAACAGAACACTATGAATTTTACAAGGATACATGCATATTTAAGGTCTATCTCAAACACATTAGAAGAGGTAGGTGTCTATTCAGAGGAAGTGGAACTGGGACAAGGACACAAACAAGAGAGAAAACAAAGTGAAACAGGAGATGAATCCACTGATGAACAGAGTGTACTGTGTACTGTGGAGCATAATTAACTGAGCAGCTGTACCTGAGAACACCACTGTCACAGTATGTCTGTTGTTAATAAGTACTGAGGAAGGAAGCTGACATGTCATCTGGCTAAAGCACTCATCTCCTGCTTATGTTGTGGCTGTCATTACTAGGAATTTTCTACTCCATTCAAATCAGTTCAAGATTTCATTATCTCCATGTGCTAATTCTGTGCTAAGAATCCAATGAAAAGGCTTTAAAATTAAAGTACTGATGCTTCCGGGATGCAGTTTCCTTCTATGTGAGATTCTGGGCCCAAAGATGGTGTAGAGTCTTGGAGGTCAAAGTCTACAACAGCGACACTGTGAGTTCTTCCTAGATGCAAGGCATTCTCTTCCTGGAGGTTTGTGTAGCAGCCTGATCCACAATATCTTCTTGTCAGCCCGGTCCAGCACTTAGTGACATCAGGGTCATCAAACAGCTGTGATATTTCCTTGAGTTCCCAGTTCACTAGAGTTTGGCTTTGGGAATTTACAGTGACCAAAGGTGAGGCCAGATGCACCTCTGTTGTGGGCTTGGAGGATACCTGCCACTATCCAAGACTTGAGCTCCTGTTTATTCTTTGATTCTTTATGTATATTCTCTCCTTTACCTTCCGCATCTTCTTTGGGCCACAGAGAGGCTCAAATTTCTCTCATCCTTAAAAATCATCCCCTTCATTATGCCTCCCTAGTCAAGCAATAGTCTTATTCTCTTTTCTGCTTCTAAAGATGAATTTTCTGGAAGGATATGCTCCCCATAAGTATGTAAGAAAAAGGAGGCTTAATTTGTCCACTGCAATATCCTCAGTGTCTTGAACAGTGCTTGACATAGTATAATAAATGACCAATAAATATCTATGGAATGATTGAATAAATAAATGAATCAGTAGTAGTCATTCTTTTGACTACTTTCATTCACTATCTAGCATGCTATAGTCAAACCCGCTCTGATCCTTTAAAATACAAAACTACCTTACTAAAATAAACATCACTATCTGTCAAATTGTATGCTAATCTTTGGATTACACTCTTCTTAACCTCCCCCACCCCCTCAGCATTTGACCCAATTGATCACCTCCTATTTTTAAAAACCCACTTTTCAGAAGGTGTCAATGCGGGGGGGGGGGTTATATGTAATACTTTAAACTATAAAGATTTAAATCATAATACATACATACATACATACATACATACCCACTCTTCTGTTGCCTTGTAGCCCAGATGGTGTGGCTCAGAGGTTGAACATTGATGCAAGAATCAGGAGGTCTCGGTTCAATTCCCGGTCAGGGCACATGCTCGGGTTGTAGGCTTGATCCCCAGTAAGGGATGTACAGGAGGCAGCCAATCCATAATTCTCTCTTATTATTGACTAGGGGTCTGGTGAACAAAAATTTGTGCACTCGGGAGGTCTCTCAGCCCAGCCTGTGCCCTCTTGCTGTCTGGGACCCATTGGGGGATGTCCACCTGCTGGCGTGCCTGGCCAGCCTGGGTGAGGCGATGATGGCTGTTTGCAGGCTGGCCAAGACCCCCAGTGTGGACCCTCACCCATTGGGGTGTGGCCAGCCTGGGTGAGGGGCTGAGGGCTATTTTCAGGCTGCCCACAGCCCCTTCAGGCTTTGGGTCCCTACTGGGGTGCCTGAGAGCCTGGGTGAGAAGCTGAGGAGCATTTTAGGTTGCCCACAGTCCCCTCAGGGTTCGGGTCCCTACTGGGATACCTGGCCAGCCTGGGTGCAGGGCTGAGGGGCGTTTTCAGGCTTTCAGGCTGCCCATAGCTCCCATTGACCCAACATCCCAGCAAGGCTGTCTAGAAGCAGGTTTCTGGGGTTTATTTATCGTCTATAATTGATACACTATTGCTTTAAGCCAGGCCTAGGCAGGTAACGAAGCCTCCTGTTGGCTTCAGCTCTGTGGCTTCTGTAATTGAAACAATGTTGCCTTAGTAGACGCCCAGCCGGCCTACGCAGACAATTTACTCCTGGTGCAATGGAAGCCGCCTGTTTACTCTACCTCTGACTGCCAGCCTCCATCTTGGCTGGGTTAAATTTGCATATAGCTGCTCTGATTGGCTGGTGGGTGTGGCTTAGGTGTCCTGAAGAAACAGTCAATTTCAATATTACTCTTTTATTAGATTAGATGTTTCTATTTCTCTCTCCCTCTCTGTTCCTCTCTGAAATGAATTTAAAAACATATTTTTAAAAAAGAATAATAACTATTCTGATTCTTATACAATTCTGATAATTCTTTTTGTCCTTTTCTGAATCTTTTTTCTTTACCAATATTTTAAATATTAGTGACCTCTTCTCTCTTTCCCCATTCTTCAGCCTATTGACTTTGTAGGTGGCTCATAAATATACAACCTCTCTCTGGAATGACAGTCTTATGCTTCCAGGAATTTATAAGACATTTATTTTCTTGACTGTTTCATAGCTACTTTATAATATTAGCATTTTATAAGTCACATTAAGTCCCAACCGCAGCTAAATTACTTGCTCTTTCTCCTGAATTCACTGTTGATGATCTCACCTTGTATCCAGTATCCCAAGCTGGAAATGCTAGGATTTGCTGACTCCTTCCCCTCCTCCATCCCCTTTCTTTAATTATCCTTCAAGGCCTACCCATTGGACTTAAGAAATGTCTTTCAAGTGTGGCCTCTGTTCTCCATTCCTACAGCTCTCCTCTATGTATTTCCTATTATATATTTTTTCTGTATCTCCACTAAAATTGTTTTCTTAAAATGCAGAGATGATTATCCATTACAAGCCCCTATTTCTACAGATTGTCTGTATTATAAAGTTTATCCTAGCTCTACAAATTCAGGCCCATCTTCATCCTCCAAATGAATTTGCTGTCTTTCCTCAGTATGTTTTTGTTTTTAGTACTATTCTCCTGTGCTTTTGATGTTAATTCATCATCAGCTAAATTTCTTGATCAAGAAGGGTCTCTTCCATCAAAGATCTAAAGGTGTAAGATTATCTCTCAAAAGAAAAGGTTTTTAGTTTCATTTAATTGCTGTTATTTCAGTGCTCACCTCTAAAAAAAGGGGCCTAGTATTTATTTATTATTTTTTACTTAATACAGTTTTCTCATAATCTCTCTTGCACATATGGGGTACCCATCCAATCGTTGATCCATTCAGCTGTCCACCCATGTCTGCCATAAATCCTACATAGTTTAATGCCAACTGGAGAAATTTAGTAAGTGTATGTACAAAGTATGAAATTTTATTCTCCATCAGAAGCTACAAAATTATATCCAGAAAGATTTTAAGCATAAATGTTACTTATTAGAAATATTATTTGAACCCAATTCAATTTCTTTTCTGCCTGGGGCCTACGCACCTATAATGATTTTCATATCTGGTAGTCACAGCCCTTGTGCATATAAAACTTAACAATTTGGAGTCAGGGGTGGTTATGCCCTTTGAGGAGGCTATGCACATGGGCATTCTCATGGAGCCTTCAATGCACAGAAGGCTTTTTAGAAGTAAAGGTATGTGTACCAACTAGGATGTCACCGTAGACCTGATGACAGAGTTGAGTGCATGTACAGACATGCTCTGGGCTTTTTAAGAAAATCATAAAATGGGAAGTTTACTCACACTTTATCTCCATATGTTCAAACACATTAGACACCCTATCCTGGATTGCTTTACTCCCTATTTTTTTTTTTTTTTTGTATCATTGTCTAATCAATAAAGCTGGGAACACTGATTTTTAAAATGAAATTGTAATTAGGTTCTCACATATCAGGTATTTTATAGTACCTATTTTACTGAGGTAGACTTAAACTTAGAGTCCTCATAGAAGCCAATAGTAAATGGGTTTTAAGAAAAAATAATCAGTATTAATATTTGCATATTTGGCTTAAATAAAAGTATAGTAAGGTTTTTGTTTTCTTTTTAAGTGATGGGCATCTCAAAACATGGGCATTTATTTTCTTTCTAGCTTTTTATACTAGTTAAATTGGCTTGAAGAAATATTTTTTCTTTTTGTAAAAAGCAGATAAAATACACTTAGTATTTCACAAAAAAAGAATAAAATAGAAAGGTTTTTTTTTCAGTAGAAATGTTGAAAAACTATTAAATGGCTTTTAGAGAAAAGCATTTACCTTGATCTTAGAGAAGGGTGATGCCATTCAGCAGCTCTCTTCTTTACATGGTTAGTTTGCAATCCACTCTGAGCATTGCCTTGGGTCCACACTGCTGCCTGAAGGAGGGAGGGGAATCTTCCCAGGAGGTTTAGGAGTTGCCTGTGTCCATAGCTGCCTCGTGGTGAGGCAACAGGGATTCACAAGGAAAGCTTTGATCAATGCCACCCATTCACCCAAAGCCACGCACATGCAGTTCAAATCATGTGTAGCCAGCATGGCGCTGCGACTAATTACTCTTATTACCCTAATAAGTGGAGAGCACTAGAATAAGACAGTTTCAGTTTTGAATTGAAAATGGCAATGTATTAACTTTGAAGCTGTCATAATGAAATCTGCATTACCTATACTTCGTGAGCCAGAAGATTAATTATATTTGTATAACCTTTTTTTCCTAACCAATCACTAACAAATTATGAGTACATGGACTCTTAGTTGGGAAATAATTTTAGGTTATTATCTCAAATGGAGTGCTGTTATTTTTTTTGGTCCAGTAAATGTGCTGATGGCCATAGTTCTTAATTCTACTTTATCTCTCAGAGATGGCACCATATTAAAATCTTTGAAAGTGAAACCATACAATATGTAACTGCTAGATTAACCTTTGCTGAGTCAATGGGATTCGTAGTGAATAAATCTATTGCATTTATTTGATTTGACTTTATAAAAACAATATCAGAGCTAATTGACAATATAATGAAAGTTGTACCAGAACTACCTTAGGGGGTCCCCCTCCCTCTTCTTTCTTTTCTTTTCAGAACTACAGTGAAATTCTGCACAGTTTCTGCATAATCTTTGCTTTAGGCCTCTACTCAAGGTATTGGGCCAGAACTGGACAGCCCTGGGCTATTAAGAAGGAGGTTCTCTCAGGCAATTGGCCAAAATTGACTGCAGTGGTATCAGTTGTAGGTATATTATTGTATTCATTTTACTAAAGGGCATGTCACATTTTTTCCCTCCAGGAATTTTTAGCAAGTGGTTAAAAATAACCTTTAAGAAAGGTTATATGACTGCTGAGGCCTAGCCAAACCTTTTGGATGGAAATCTGCATCCATCATACTCAGATCTGTCAAAAAGTCGAGTGAGTATTTCAGTAGACATGAGGTTGAATTCAAATGTCACTGCGCCATGTTTTCTGAAAAAGTAGCTGGCCAAGATGACCTTTGTGTGCCAATGTTCCATTTTGTAGTTTGAGAGGTAGGGAGAAGCTAGTCTACAAAATTATGCAGAATTGGGACCCATCGAGAGCAAGGATAGACTCAAATTTTAATTCTAAAACTACCCGCTTTTGCTGAGGATGAACATGAATCTAATCATCTTTTTTGTTTTCATTCAATCTCATCTTGAAAATTCTTTTAGGAACAAATAATGTACAGTGTTGGTGAAGAAGGGATGGGGTTAGCAATTATAGACAAAGCTGTTTAAATAACTTTTCATTAAACACTTGTTTCTTTAAAGTGTAATTCACATCCTATAATTTTGAACTATGGCAATTAAGTTTCTGAAAGTTAACACCTAATCGTGGAGAACATTACCAAAAAAAAAAAAAGTGAACAATTTATCATTAACAATAAGTGATAATGAAGAGTGCTCACTTGGGGAAAAAAAAAGAAATCACAATAAGGAATCTAAATGGAATTTACTCAAAGACTACATGCTAGTTTTTATACTGTTGCAAAAATATACAAGAAAGAATTGAATCAATTCCCATAGTACCAGGGGGAAAATGGTAGTGTTCTCATTCAGTGAGCATTTATTATGCATGTTGTGTGCATAGCTATTTATAGATAGATTCTAATTGTGTGAGCTATAAAACCAAATCATTTCTTTAACTAGTTACATTATCTCTAGATATGTCAAAACTCTTTTGAAATAAGCTCACTCTAAATCGTAGTTCTCTTCATTCAACTTTCTAAAACATGGGGTGTGTGTGTGTGTGTTGGGGGTGGGGGGATTTAGATAAACAAATGCTGGATTGTTTTGTTCCTACCTTTCCTTTACCCAGAACCTCTTTTAGAACATATTCTAGGAACATATGGACCAGTCGACCATTTCCTAATTTTTGGGAGGAAGCCATTGCCCCATGACTATCTCACTGTGTTCTAAATGACCTCGTGCATGGTAGGACCAAGAACAGAGCACTCACATGTTCTGCCAAGATTGTCCTTATGACTGTTATTCTTCTGCTTCCCCTCTTATGTCCCCTTCCTGGGTACTTTTATCTACTATTTGGGTTAAAACTATCATCTATATGCTTACAATTCTCAACATTGTACATTTAGTCGTGCCTTTATCCTAAGCACTGTAATATGCATCTACCTAGTGCGTATCTTCACCATGATCTGTCACAGGATCCTTGTGTGCATTCTCTCCTACAAAAAAAAAAATGGTGATCTTCAAATATTTCAAATTTCAGTACAATTTTAGGTCCTTGAGCAACCTCTGGAAAGTTATTGATGTTATAGTAAATTATAAATGTATATCTACCACTTCAGATATATTGCTTATTTTTTTCACCAAATCTGTTATATTTAAGACCTGGAGTGATTTTGAAATGTATCTTCTCCCTGATACTATGATAACTGGTAAATAAGTCTTATTAATTTTACCCTCTGAGGATTTTAAAAGCAGAATAAATAAAGCTGTACATTAATAACTATTGAGACTTAAAGAATGTTACATGTTCTAAGATTGAGATGGATATATGAGCCTGAAGATTAGAACATGAGAATGGATTAAATTGCAAGGACTCAAACAGGATGAAAAGAGAACAGCTAGCCATGAGGATGGAATCTCGGGGCACACAGGCGCTGTGTATCCCAGGCCTTTCAATGGTCCTAGTTCAACTATTTGGTGTCGGAGTCCTAGAATAGGTAATGTGTGTTATGACAACAACCTATAACCTCCAGCTTATGGTCTGAGGTTGTAGGCTCCCTGTTCTCGTTCTTCTCTTAGGCTTTCATTAGGATGGCCTCAAAGACAGACAGACCTCTGGGTCCTCAGATGGACCCATGTCTCTGCTTAGAGTCTTGGCATTTTCCTGTAGGCGATGTGCTTTCACTCTGCCCTCGTTCTTCGTGACTGCAGATAAAAGGAGGTCCTGCCTCTAGCTAGACCTTTTCCATCCTTGCTACCAGGCAAGATAGCACCGATCCTGTAAAGGTTAGAGGGAAGAGAATGGAGGAGGCTTGAAAAAGGGGAGACACAGGTAAGGTGAGAAACAGAAGAGGGCGCTCTCCAAGACACCAGGAGGGCGTGGTCAGCTGAGCCTTGGACACTGACCAGAAAGAGGACTGAGAGGAAGGCATGCAGCCTTGGAAGTTCTCTGCAGTGAAGAGCTGACCTGACTTTTACAAGCTTGAAAAGGCATTACAAGTCTTTTTAGTTTAATGACCAGGTAACCCACATGTCGAAAGGTAACATGCTTTCAGTCCAGACATCCTTTATCTTTTCTCTACAAAGATGATGTCTAAGATGAACCACTTTGTCCCAATAAATTTTTATTGTATTTATTAAAGTCTAACTATATATGTAACACAAGAACAAAATACAGTATGTATTATCTGATGTAGCAAAAACTTGCATAAATATTTCTAATTGTCTTTTTTTCTCTTAAGATCTCAGAGTGTCTTTAAATCTAAATATATTCATCTCCACAGAGCTCCCTGAGGTAAGGTTCTGTGTGTCTAAAGGAGGCCGCTTCCATCATGATGAAGTGGAGTTTTAAGCTTTTACTCTTCCATACACAAATCACTAAAGTTTTGCATATTAAAAAAAATGTTCTCAAAAATCCAAATGTTTAATAGATGAGGCTATTAACCCTATATTGACCCTATCTCTGTGATTACTTCCTGTCCCATGAACCTTTGATATCTGGAAACACAGTTTGAAAATTGCTGCCCTGGATGCTGAAGATATGTATCTTAACCACTGACTACTTTAGAGAGCCGGTTTGAAAAAGAGTGAGCTTGTTTCTTCCTCCTCAGTGTAGTCGTGTGCATTGATACATGGTCTGAATTAAAGACAGACTGTTCTGTAAACTAATTCTCACTTTCAGTCATGTAAACACTTCCAGGGCAAGCAAGTCCAATGCGGTAGGCAGCCTCAATCCATCAGGGATCCAATAGCCCCTTAAGGGAGTGACAGATGAGAATTCCTGATCTTCACGGTTGCTTGTGAGCACCCATGGTAGTGTTCCATTAGACTTCCCGCATTACACATTGACTGGGGTTTTAATCTTACTAGCTAGCTCCATGAATGGGCACTTAATGCTTCAGAGAGAGAAACTTGGCTTATCAACAATATTTCCCACTCAAGTGGAAACTAGTTTATTATCTATCTATCTATCATCTATCTATACCTATCTATCATATATTTATTTATCTAAGTTTTCTTGTCTCCCTCTGTGTTTGTGTGGTAAGAACACTTAACATGAGATCTAACTCTTAACAAAAGTATGAGTGCAACATAGTATTGTCACCAACAGGTACTATATTGTATAGCAGATTTCCAGAATTTGTTCATCCTATAAGGAATCCCTAAGAAGCTTTTGCCTAGCACACAAGGCATTACTGCCCTGATATTTTCCAATGGCTCTTTCACAGATCTTGCAAGATTCTGGATAGGCACAGCTTTCCTTAGGAGTCTTGACCCCATTTCTCTGTAGGTCAGGAGCAAAAGGCAGAACTCTCCCTCCACTCTCTGAATGACACTCCATGAGGTTTCCCAGAGTAAAGCCATATGGGACAACATGGTTTTGTCTGATTATATTTATTGGAAGGCAATAAACTCTAAATACTATCATTATGAGCCTTCTCCTTCTCCTGGCCTCTTTTCAAGCTTTCCTGATTACTCCACAGCAGCCTCTACAATTGTACTTGTCAACACTGTAGGGAGAGCCCTCCAACCTGTTAGCAGGCTCAACAAATTAGTGTTTGTTGTGTGAATACTAGTGTTTTTGAACACTCTGTCCTGTCATTCAGAATGATATTTCATTTTGTTTGTTGTTAGTAGTTTTTTGCAATGGATATATTAGAGGCCCGGTGCACAAAAATTTGTGCACTGAAGGGAGGGGGGAGGGTTCTCTCAGCCCAACCTGTGCCCTCTTGCAATCTGGGACCCATCGGGAGATGTCCACCTGCTGGCTTAGGCCTGCTCCCTGGGAAATCAAGCCTAAGCTGACTGTCAGACATACCTCTGGCAGCCCGAGGACCCACCCACCACCACTGCTGTACTGGCAGCCATCAGCCTGGCTTGTGGCTGAGCAGAACTCCCTCTGTGGGAGAGCACTGACTACCAGGGGCAGCTCCTGCATTGAGCATCTGCCTTCTGGTGGTCAGTGTGTGTCATAGTGACCAGTCATTCCCAGTAGTTCTGCTCTTAGGGTCAATTTGCATATTGCCCTTTTATTATACCAGGGTCCCGGTGCATGAAATTTGTGCACTGGGGGTGAGGGGTCCTCAGCCCAACCTTCCCCCTCTCACATATTGGGAGCCCTCAGGGGGTGTCCTACTGAAGGCTTAGGCCCACTCCCTGATCCCCTTGGGGAGTGGGCCTAAGCTGTAGTCTGGCCTCCTTTCGTGGTAGGCGACCAGGCTAATCAGGAGAAGCCACCAGCCCCATCACCCTGCTGCTGCAGCCACTGTCAGTCACTACAGCCACCAAGGTGTTTTCATCAACATAGACTCCAGTCCCTTCACCATAAAGAAATAACAACTTTCTTTAGGCATTTTTAAGATGTGTCTTTCATAGGATATGACATTTCTTTCTTTCTTTTTTTTTTTTTATCCTCACCTGAGGATATGTTTCCATTGATTTTTAGAGAATGTGGAAGAGAAGGGAAAGATAGAGAGAAACATCAAAGTGAGAGTAACACTTTGATTTGTTGCCTCCTGCATGAGCCCTGACCTGGGCCTGCAGCTGAGGTACTTGCCCTTGACTGGAATCGAACCCTTCTGTCCACAAGGGGGCACTATATCTACTAAGCCAAACTGGCTAGGGCTAGAACAGCCTTTTTGTTTGTTTAATGCTGATGGGGAAGATGTAAAAGAGAGGGACAAACTGATGATCTATGAGTGGGGATAATTACAGAAGCAAGGTCTCTGGGCGAATGAAGGGAGATGGAAGCCAGAGGGGGAGTTGTTTCTCAATTAGGGTACAGATTGGTCATCCCTTACAATGGGGTGAAATCTTTGCTGGCTTGAGCTGAGGTTGGTCACTCTCTTTGTTGCTGTTTTAACGAGCCCCCTCTTGCCGCAGTATTCACACTAGAGTGTGATGTGCTGGTATATGTGTTGGGGTAGGAATATATTGAGCAGGAAGACTTTTGAAGAGGCCACTGCACTGTTCCAGGTGGAAGAAGGTAGAGACTTGAATAAGGGTGATAGAAACTTGTATGGAATTGGGGAGCAATGGTGAGATTCGAAAAATATCTAGATAATAGAGCTGACCAGCTATGCTGATAGATTAGAAGTTTAGTGTGAGAAAACGAGAGGATTCAGGTATAACTTTCAAGTTTTTAGCCTGAGCAACTGAAAGATTTATATACCACTCTCAGAGGTGAGAAAAATTATGGGAGAAGTAAGTGGTGAGAAGAATTTTTTTTAAAAAAGCTTGTTTTTAGCTTTTGAAGTTGAGATGTCTAATAGAGTAAAAGTATAAGGGTTCTAAAAAAACGATTCTTAGAGTCAAGGAACTGTAATGTTTAAGGGTCTAGAGAAGTGGTTCTCAACCTTCTGGCCCTTTAAATACAGTTTCTCATGGTGTGACCCAACCATAAAGTTATTTTTGTTGCTACTTCATAACTGTAATGTTGCTACTGTTATGAATCATAATATAAATATCTGATATGCAAGATGGTCTTAGGCGACCTCTGTGAAAGGATCGTTTGACCGCCAAAGGGGTCATGACCCACAGGTTGAGAACTGCTGGTCTAGAGACTCTGGAGCTGGAATACCTGGGTCCAGGCAGCTCAGATGACTCATCTGTAAAATAAAGATTATAATAGTATCCATCTCGTCAAATTGCTATAAGCATTAAATGAAGCCTTAGAATATTGTCTAGCACATACTAAGCATCTAATACATACTATATATATTTTGGTGAGAATATTGTTTATATGACCAAGAAGTTTTTGGTTTGACTCTGTGAGGTGGCTTTTATGCAGACAGAAAGTAGACCAATCCCAACACATAAGCCCATTAAAATTAAAATTCCTATTGTGGTTTCCATAATCACGTTATTAAATAGCTGGCAAGAAAATAATTTACAAGGCACTAAGTCTTCGTTTTGCTGTGATGAGGAGGCCTGTGGACTTGCTGAATGTGAGGTGACCCTTGTGCTTCATTGACATGGTACTAATCAAAATCACTTGGAACTATGACAGTGTAAACTGCCTTTTCATTGATTTTGAGCAGCATTTGCTCCCTAGATGGTGAACCTTTTCTCTTGTAGAATTTACATGCTTCATCCTTGAATCTGTGAGCAGAGTCCATAGTCCATTAACAGCCTGTTTTTGATTCTTACCGCTGTGCATTGGGGCTTTTAGGTTGAATGGATTCTTTGAGAAGGAGTTATTGGCTAAATATTAATGCATCTTTGTTTTAGAAGCTGTTCCTTTAAGGTTTCTGATATACAGTTAAGCAGTGTCATACACTAGGAACTTTTTTAGGTTATTTCTTATAAAAGTAACATTTTTGTGGGGTAAAGAGTGCTACAGAAGGGTTTCCTTTTAAAGTTCATTTGTAAGAGATGCTACAATATTTCAACTAAAATGTCCCACCATTGCAGAGCCCTGTGAATTTATTTAGTTGCCCATAATTGGATCTTTTTATTAATTTTAAATATTAGATATAGTAAAATATTTTCCAAGTGTCCTAGAAATAGAAGAATTGGTAAAAAACTTATTATGGAAAGTATTTTGCCTTCAAAATGGTCATATGTCCAGTATAAGTTCTGGTCATAGCTTGTTATCTTATTTGCTTCACACTCGAATAACAGCCTGTTGTCAAAGGAATAAATCAAAACATAATGACAGTTGAATAAATGCCATGACCTGTGTGGCGGGTTCAGGTTGACTTGATGGAGAGCTGAGGCACATAATGAGTATACTATACAAGAAATATGAATTTTGAAGGTATTGGGGGGCCAGGTGGAAACCTCTTGCGTGAAGAGGTTTGAATACACATTTGCCCTTTAGCAATGCATACAGGCAGATCAAAGGTAGAGCCTGGTAAACAATGTAAGGATCATCAGGTCAGGAAATCACCTGGAGCCATCACAATCACAACAGGAACAAACTTGTGCTAATTTCAGCCCTGCTGAATATCAAGCTCCATTGGCCTTCCAACGTCTCTTTTGCACTTTCATGCAAATGCTTCTTATACTTTGGCTTCTGGCAAATAAACTCATCAGCATGACCCAGAGAAAAAATCTAAGATTCTGAATATAGATTCTGAATATAAATCCATCTGCTTATTAACAGTATTTAAAAATGATTTATGGCCTGACCAGTGTGGCTCAACGATTGAGCATCATCTTATGAATCAGGAAGTTGTGGTTCGATTCCTGGTCAGGGCACATGCCTGGGTTATGAGCTTGATCCCAAGGAGGCAGGAGGCAGCCAGTTAATAATTCTCTCTCATAATTAATGTTTCTCTCTCTCTCTCCTTCCCCTTTCCTCTCTGAAATCAATAATAAAAATAAATATTTAAAAATGAATTTATGATACCTGTTAGGAGCTCTCTCTTGCTGCTTTGTTTGGACTAGAATATAGATGCTTTTATATGTGTTGTGGGGGGGGGGAGGGGTTGTGGAGTAGTAGGGAGGCCTTTAAAAGAAGTCATTGCAACAGCCCAGGTGAGAGATAGTGTTATGGGTTGAGTTGTATTTTCCAAAAAGATACATTGTAGACCTAACTCCAAGTATCTCAGAGCGTGACTTTATTTAAAAACTAGAGGCCTGGTACATGAAATTTGTACATGGAGGGGCGGTTCCTTCAGCCTGGCCTGCACCCTCTCCAATCTGGGACCCCTCACAGGGACTGGGCTTACACTGGCAGTCAGATATCCCTCTCACAATCTGGGACCACTGGCTCCAAACTGCCTGCCTGCCTGATTGCCCTTAACTGCTTCTGCCTGCCAGCCTGATTACCCCCTAACCACTCCCCTGCTGGCCTAATTGATACCTAAGTGCTCCCCTGCCAGCCTGATCGCCCCCAACTGCCCTCCCCTGCTGGCCTGATCACCCACAACTGCCCTCCCCTTCTGTGACCTGCCTCCTCCAGTGGGACCGATCTCCTCCATGTGAAGTGGCGGAGACGCCGGGATCCACAGGCCTCACTGTGTGGAGCAGTCACCAGGCCCTTCCTCTGCTGTGCACATGGCCATCTTGTGGTGGCCATTTTGTGATGGCATTGTGCGAGAGGGCACGAGGCCCACCTAGGCTTTTATTAGTATAGATAGATTTTTTTTTAAAAGATGTAATTATTTGTATCAAGATGAGGTCACAGGAGAGTAGAGTGGGCTCCTGATCCAATATGACTGGTGTCTTTATAATAAGAAGAGAAGACACAGAGACACAGGTAGAGTGCCATGTGATGTAGGCAAAGATTGTAGTGATGCAGCTGCGAGCCAAGGATGGCTGGCAGTGCCAGAAGGTAGAAGAAGGATTCTCCCCAGAGTCCCAGAGGAAACAAAGCTGGCATGACACCTTGATTTCAAACTTCTAACCTTCAGAACTGTGAGAAAATGGATTCTTCTTTTTTTGGCCCTCACTTTTATGGCACTTTGTTATCTCAGCCCTAGGAAGCTAATACAGATATTAGATTATTGCTAATGAAGGCAGCCCTGCAACATTCATTCTTCTAGACAAATCTTAACTTAAGTCACTGTTGTATACACAAAAGGAATTAGACATACATTGACCCAGAGCAGCCATGGCAATCTATAATCTTAAGCAACTTTAATATATATATTTTTAATTTTTTACAGAGAGGAAGGGAGAAGGATAGAGTTAGAAACATTGATGAGAGAGAAACATCTATCAGCTGCCTCCTGCACACTCCCTACTGGGGATGTGCGTGCAACCAAGGTACATGCCCTTGACCAGAATCGAACTTGGGCCCCTTGAGTCCGCAGGCTGATGCTCTAGCCTCTGAGCCAAATCCGTTAGGGCTAAGCAACTTTCTTATTAATATCAATGGCTTATGTGGCAGACACTATGCTAGCTTTCATGTTATCTTAATTTTTCCTTTCACCAATACCCCAAGGGCTCTACAATTATTCCTTTTTACAAATGAGGGACCTGAGGGATAGACAGGTTAAAAATCTTGCTCTTCCACCCCCAGGAAGGGCCAGTAGGGTAACAGGCTCCAGCTCTTTGGAACATATACCAATTTGCCCTTAATTTCATCTACTTTATTGGGAAAACAACTCATTTGAAACAGTCTAATACAATAACTAGAATATTTTTCACAAGACAATTCTGGGGAAAGAAATATTTCCATCATATTTTAAAGGGAGTTTGCAGAGTTTTATGAATTCCATGGTTTCTCTTTGAAACAAGTCATTTGCTGGCAAAATCTATAATCACTTGTATGTATCTTAGGGTATCTATATTTAGTGATTCCTTTGATTGTCACTCAGATTCATTTTATTGACTTAATATGGCACCTTTATAATGTATAATTTATTAATACTTTTTTGTGACAGTGTATAACGTTAACATATAAAGCTTTTTATTATTTGAAATCATGGCCCAATGTGATGGGGAAAATGGAAACACAATAGTATGTAGAATAGATTCAAGGATTAAGCTGAATAAAATGGCTATTCAAATAATTGATGTATTTTAATATTATAAAACCAAAGAACTTCAGACCTGGAAAATATTTTTATGATCATCTGGTAGCCCTAACATGTTGATATCAAGAACCCCTATTTAAAAATAAAGTTATGAAAGCTAAGGTCACACTGACAATTTTAATCTCTGCAACACTAGTAAGAATGACTTCATTTAACAATTGATAATAGAAAAACAATCAAATATTAAAAGTAGATTTTTATTCTATTGCCCACTGGTTAGAGCTACATTAATCTAGGCTTAAATCTTTGCCATTTTAGGCAATTTATTTGACTGCTTTGGGCAATTTATTTGACTGCCTTAGTTTCCTCACATGTAAAATGTGATTGACTACCTGCATCATTGGGCTTATAAAAAAATCTGAAATCAAGTATAAATCTGTTTTTGTTTTTTTAATTCTATATTGTCTTCTGAACTGGTTTCTCTGAAGACATACATTTATAGCTCAAAAGATGGCATTTTCAAGGATTTAGAAAATAAAGGTCACATTTCCACTGGCAATATGGTTATTCCTTAGATGAAATATGCAGTCTGTAATTACTACCTTATCGCATTTCAATAACATCTTCTTGTGGTTTAGTATAGCCATAGATACTTTAAAAAATCAAACCATATTCATTATGTCCAACTTATCAATTAAGTGATAGCATGTCCCTATAGACATAAAGTTTTGGCACACTTAAAAAATTTTTTCAATACATACATTCAGTTATATATGATATCTAATTGAAAGAGAAACAGTGATAATCTTTTTTCAGCCTCCAGACCTCCCCTTTTAAACAGCTGAAATAATTGTTCCCAGAAGTTGCTACACTGTGAAGTCTGAGCTGTCATCCTTTGATGTGTCTCTCCCATGGTAAGATCAAATAGTTTCTATAATTGCATTTGGTAATTTTAGAGTCATTATTTTTTGTTGTTAAGGTTTTCTGTACTCAAAAAAAAAAAAAAGTCCTGTAATGAAAAAACAAAGTAGCAGCATGATAAAAGTGGGGAAGGAGCGAGACTGTGTTAAATTACCTTTAGCTCTAGATATTGTGAGCCTATATGCACAGTCTCAGTAACATACGTTGAAAATGATCAAGTTATGTGTGTGCTAAAGGAACCATTTTATACACTGCAGCTAACCGAAGTGGATAATCTCAGTGGTCATGCGGACTTTAGAGAACAATGATTTGGGGGAACAGCTCTAATATACACTTGGAAGACTTTATGGAAATATGAGAAATACACTTGAGCTTAAGTTAGTTTATAACAGGGATTTTTGAAGTATTGAGAAACACTTTGCTAACAATATTCCCAGGTGTTTAGGATTCTCTCTCCCTCTCTCTCTCTCTCTCTCTCTCTCTCTCTCTCTCTCTCTCTCTCTCTTTCTCTCTCTCTTTTTAAATATATGAGTGCCATACAAAGGAAAAGCTTGCAGTTAGACATTGTGTTCACAAATATGCTTCGATGGTATTTAGGACACTTAAGTGTTATTTGATTTGCATAATGTTGTTTAATTCATTGCAGGGTCCCCTACAGTTGTTCCTCACAGGAGAGCATTTTACAGCGTATGTGTCCTGTTCGGTAAGTTTAAATGCAGTCCTGTCGAATGAAGTAGATGATGTTCTCTGGTTCCTGGCAGCCTGTGGATCATAGGGTGACAATGACATGGCAGTTAGAGTCTATCGTTTGTGGCAGTCGCTGAAACAAACCACTGCTCATATGCCACTGTAGTCATTTATGTGGTGGGACAGTACTGCACACCCCACAATTGCTTCTATTTGGTACCTAGTGAATCTAACAAGGATTTTCCCCACCTGACCCATTTTATTTGACACCTAATACATATGTATTATATGTCTTTGTAACAAACATGTCTTAATCACTTAGGTTTAGGTTCTTCCTATGGAGCAAGAGGAGAGAAAACTAAATCTTTTTTTTTTTCCAGTTGTAAGTCTACCCTTAGGAAAGCAAATAGTTGTCAGCTTTGAGTAATGCAAATTGTTTCTGTGTGTGGGGCCTAAGCTGGCTCCAGAGAACTGTATAGTGACGGGATTAACATTCAGCAAATTTGTATTCTTTGACCGGCATTTTAACTTCTAGGAATTTATCCAAAAGATGAATTGTGAATATGCACAAAGATTTAACCACAAACATGTTCGTGGCATTGTCAGTTTTAATAGAAAAAAAGTGGAGAAAAACTAAACATCTATTCATTCACTTATTCATTCAAAGGGTATATTAAGCCATTGCTCTGAGCCACTCACTGTTCGACTTGCTAACCAATGAGAACTGAATAAGAAAAATAATGATGGTTCATGTGATGGAATGCTATGCAGCCATTAACAGTGTTGTAGGACATTCAATGTCATGGCAAGACGCTGACAATATATTCGTAAAAACGTAGTAATATAGTTAGATGGGCCTTTGAAAGTTTATATTTTTCAAATGCACTGTAATGAGTAGGTATTAATTTTCTAATAAAAAACCAAAATCATAGACTTTATTTTTAAACAACTGGTAAAAAAAATCCATCAAACTGAAAAAATGTTGTATGTCAGTTGATTATGATGGATCTTTTAGAGGAAAGAACTAACTCAATCAATATTTGTTGAGCACCTACTGTGTGTTGCCTTGTGTGGGATGCTGAGAGGCAATAATAATGCCTTCAAAGAGCTTCAGGCATGTTCCGTGGTCAGAGATGTGATCAGTTTGATGACTGCTGAAAGGAGTCCTCACAGTCATCCATGAATAGAATCAAGAGCCATGGGTTCTATGAGAAAGGGCAGTGTATTGCCTCAATCCATTTCATGAAAAAAAACCAAAAACATCTGGCTGTCCTGCAGAGGCTGCCATTATTTTGGAACATCTTTTCTTCTGTCCTTCATTCTACCTGAACTAGATCTCATGGTTGTAAATATTTTGCTGGTGTGGAGTTGTTTGAAACTCTGTCTTGCTCAAGTTTCCACACGTTGATAGCTTAGATTGCGCTGAGGCATTTCCAATAGCCACACGTGACACTGACAGCAACACATGCTGGTAGTAAAAAGAGAGCTAGCGATGGGGAAGGAAAAGCAACAAAGCGCAAGCATAAGCTTTGAGAGGCTGGCAATCAAAAGTTAAGAACAAAAGCCTGGCTCGTTCTGTATGTGTCCAGGAAGGCATCACTGCAAAAAATAAATAAACAATAAAATAAAAATAAAAAAATGGAGAGGGTCCGAGCGGGAAGAAGCTGAGCAAAGATGACTTTGGACATATGGGCAACAATGATCATCTGCAGCATGAGCGTTTATCAAAAGCATGGCTTCTTAAGTAAGCGGGCATTTTCCCGCCAAGTGTTCGAAACACTTTCCTTTGTGCAGGGGTACATTACAAAACTTGCACATGTACCGCGTTTCATTGCGTAGTTTATGAGAGGCACACACACGACAATGATGTAAAACATTTTTATTTTTGCCGGTTCCAAGGTGTGTTTCCTCATGTCCATTGACAGTCTCCCTGGTGGATCGATTTTACTCGTTTCCTGCAAAAAATGTGTTAAAGGGCAAGGGAGAGTTGAATCGATCACATTTGCATGGAAGAGCTTGATTCTGCCTGTCTCTATGTATGAGTACTGTGAGTCACCAAGAAGGTTATATTTAATAAACCTTTGAATTTACTTGACTCCTCTGATATTTTCTGGGATGAGATCACTGTGTAATCAGCCTGCTTACATGAAAGGTGAGGAAAAACAAATCCTTTACTTGGAAATTTAACTGAAGAAGAAGTGATTCTCTGGATTCTATGTAATCAATTTTAGAACACACATACTAGGTTTTTCTTGAACCTTCCTATAATTTTGTATAAAGAATACTAACCTCAAGAGCGTGTAGGAAGGTTCAAATTAATTTCTTCTCATGGAGTGGAGGACGCTTTCTCTGATTTTGTTACCCTCATCTACAATAGCACGCTTCTGCTCATCTTCCCTTGCATTCTAAACCACCGAGGGATCACCTCGAGCTCTACCTGCCCACAGCAGATAAAGCTGACAAATGTGTTTGAGACTTTGGAGTAAAACAAGCACAAGCAAATAAAAGCTAATATACCAATGTATGCCATATAATTAGATTAATCTACAGCCCAGTTTATGAAGGAAAACTAATTATGAATCGGATACACTGTTTTCAGGGAACTTTTATGCAAGGCCTGCTGTCCATCCCCTAGTGTAATAAATTGCAGTAAAGTGTGTAATACACACGAACACATTCAGTATTTGAGGCCCCTGGAGTGTTATGTTTTTATTTTAGATTTAATTTGCCTCCAATTTTGGAAGGTTTGCAGGTATTAAGTTATAGAGGTCGGGCTGCCATGACTCTTGAGTTGGTTTTTGGAGCTCATTGCCTACAATTAGAATAACCATTAGAAGGATTTTGTTTGTACAAAGGCAAAATGAGGTATAAAGTTGAGCGATGATTGATGAATTTGATCAATTTAAATAGTCAAGCAAAATAATTTAGGCCAAAGCAGAGATTATTTTTCATTCATTAGAAGTTTTCGAGAGTCTGAGTTTCCTGAATAATAGTTTTAGCTGTTTTTTAGCCTGTGTCTGTATAAGTACCACTTCAAGTTACATACAATTTGAAAAATTCTTTTCAAACATTTACTTATTACAATATACTTAAAGATCTGGTAGGTATTTAAAATCAATATCTTTTTTAATGCTAAAAGTTGCTCAAATCATACTGAACTGGCATACTGATTTACTTTTTTAAGTTCAGGGCAAGTAACCTAGTTTCTATCACTTTTTTTCTCTGCTCAAAATCTACCATCCTGAAGAAAAATATTCACCTGACTTCAACATTCAGAGTGCTTAGCATCAAATCCACCCTGTTTTGTTTTGGGCCAGGCTCTGACTTTCCACTGGTTCTAATTACTTGATTTCTGCCTTGTCGTCAATAAGATCTGCCAGCTCAGGCTAAGTTTCCCTCTTCGTTGCCTTAAAACTATGTTCCTGACTTCGATTGCTCCAGGCTGGGCATTCTGCCTGCCCGTACTACTAGAAACACAGTCTTGTTACTTGTTTTCATTACCTGTAATACCATCACCTTTCTGGTCTGTAGATGAAATTTGCACCTAGAATCTTAACAACCATGCGGTGCTTGCTCACCACAGGATGCCTCTCCTTCCAGGTTGGCCTCCCTGACATCAGCTCTCTATTGATACTTGCCCCCATAAGCTGAGTGGGCCACTCCTCTTGCTCTTGCATGGGGGTTATCACCCACATATCAAGCACTATATGACAGAGTTACAGTACTTTCAAGTTTTAGTTTCTTGCTGTCTGTCCTGAATCACTATATCACAAATAGGAAATGTGTAAAAGTTCCTAATAAAGCAACCCCAAATGGCATAATTTTATCCTCTTATAACACACTGATAAAAAAATGATAAAAAAATCATATAAGCTAGCCAGCATCAAGCAGAATCTTGTTGGACTAAGACTTAGCACTGGTTAGTTTTGGTGAAAGAAAGACTGAACATAAGTTCCTTGTTAGTTTTCTAAGGCCGCAATGATGCTGCATAACAAACAACAAATTTATAGTTGATTCAATGGGAATCAACTGGAAGCACTTATTTTTGCTCTATTGGTAGATGGCTTTGTTGATCTTACCTGGCCTCTTTCACATGGATGGGCCTCAGCTAGAGCAACAGAGACACGTGTCTTCTCCATGTGTCTTCTCTTTCAATAGGGAAGCCCAGTTGTGATGTCAAAATAGAGACCAAAAAGCAAAAGAGAAGCCTCAAACATGTATGACACTACTTGCATCAAGTTTGCTGTGTCCCATTGGCTAAAGCAAGTTACACTTTACATGGTCAAGTCCAGGATCAGCAGAGCGCTGCAAACGAGAGGTTGCAACATTGAGGCCATGAGTTCAGCTGGTCTGCCCTGGATAAGGCCATTGTGCGAGGGGGCTTCCGTGGACGGCCTGATGCAGTAAAAAGGGGCCTGGGAAGAGGCACCGATTTAATGCTAAAAGGAGCTGTGCAGTCTTTTAACAGGGTTCCTCAAGTCAAATCATTTAATCCTTTTTAATAATCTCCCCAAAACTATAATTCTTATTACAAGAGACAACCATAGCTTTTCACAGAAGTGTTTGCTAAGAAGTAAAACCCCAAAATACTTCGATCATTATAGAGAGATTATGGTACTTTTGCAATTCAGGCAAATGTTTTCTACTATTGACATGACACTCCAATACCTTACAAAATAACAATAAATATTTACTTTTAAGAGCTCTGTTGAAAGTATTGTTTGTCTTTTCCACACATTGGTCTTGGGGATTGTTCTGTTTAGAAAACCAAAATAGTCTGAGTGAAGCCAGAATCTGTTGCCTAGAAATCAGTCACTGGGACATATTCATTTACCACCAGTGCATGGCTGGCTCTAAGCTACATGCAATGTGCGCCGTTTTGAAGCTTTATCTTCCTTCCAGCACTGCTCCTCCCTCCTATTCTAGCAGCCTCCTAGGGTTTCCTTGTGGCCCCTTACACCCTTTTCCTGAGCATTCTTCCACAGTACCTTTCCTGAAATTACTTTCTCCTCCAAAGTCACTGTGCTCAGGTTATTATTTCACCATTTCCTCACTCATCAATATTTACCAGTCTGTTGTATAGTCTCATATAACTGAATGTTTATGCTTTTTGCTGAGGTGTTAGTAACTAAAATGGCTACCATATAGCAGTTATATTTGAAAGGAGGTCATTAGTCATATAAGATAGCTTAGCCCTAACCAGTTTGGCTCAGTGGATAGAGCATCAGTCTGCGGGCTAAAAGGTCCCAGGTTCGATTCCTGTCAAGGGCATGTACCTTGGTTGCACGCACATCCCCAGTGACTGGGGAGTGTGCAGGAGGCAGCTGAATCAATGTTTCTCTCTCATTGATGTTTCTAACTCTCTATTCCTTTCCCTTTCTCTCTGTAAAAAGTCAATAAAATATATTTTTAAAAAAAGATAGCTTAAATTATTTTGAGCTTTATGACACTAGAGACTTTGGATTGACTCATATTTAAATATATTTTTCTTTTTTTTTAATTTATCTTTATTGTTCAGATTATTACAGTTGTTCCTCTTTTTTCTCCCATAGCTCCCCTCCTCCCATTTCCCACCCCAACCTCTATCCTTGCCCCCCCACTGTCCTCATCCATAGGTGTACAATTATTGTCCATTCTCTTCACGCACCCCAACACCCTTAACCCCTGAAAATTGTCAGTCCACTCCCTTTCTATGCCTCTGATTCTATTATATTCACCAGTTTATTCTGTTCATCAGATTTTTTATTCACTTGATTCTTAGATTCACTCGTTGATATATATTTGTTGTTCATAATTTTTACTTTCCTTTTTCTTCTTCCTCATTCTCAAAGGATACCTTTGAGCATTTCATATAATACTGGTTGGGTGGTGATGAACTCTTTTAGCTTTTTCTTGTCTGTGAAGCTCTT